>PVIH01012169.1:0-64942 GCA_004025045.1 Sigmodon hispidus
AGCGGCTGGGAAAGGGCTCAGATGTGGGGGGCGGGTTCTGAGGCAGCAGTGGGAGGGGCTGTGAGGGGAGTCGGAAAAGCACAGGTGCAGTGGGCGGGGCTGGGAAAACCCTGTAGGTGCAGGGGGCGGGGCTGAGGATCGTTGTCTGGTCCGGAAGCGGGGCTGCAGGTGAGGAACAGCGGGAGGGTGAGTGGGACCCACTGGGAGAAGGGGAAGCGGCCCTCTCCGCCGTTCCTGGCTTTGGCTTCTTTCTCTAAGGGCTCTGGAGGCATCTACGGTTGTCTCTTGGAGGGGCGGGTCTGGCCTGCCTGTGTCTCCGCTGAGTCGTTCTAGGATCGCAGCTGCCCTCGTTAATAGGCCGGCTGTTTCTCTGTGCCATGCCAAGCCCTAAGTGGGGCGCACTATTTTCTTTTTTAAGTCCCCTGTTGCTTTTGAAGGGCCATGGCTAGATTACGAGGTGCTTGGCTTTTATTGGTTGATCAGCTGTTGGAAAATGTGTTCTCTTCAAGAGTAATCGATGGTGCAATGCTGGGAAGGGTTCAGTAGCAGATGCTCATACAGATCTTCACAGTGCTGGTCTTAAAAGGTCGAAATGGTAACATGGTGAGGGTGAAGAGGCAGAATCGGAGCAAGAACTCAGTTTTTTGGCTCTGTGACACCTTGGAGTTATTTTTACCTTTTCAGTGTTTCATGGTTTGCAGCATGAGCATCCCAGTGCCTAATTGTGACCTTCCAGGGGCCAGAGGGCAATTGCTTGTCAAGAGGTGACATGAGGCCTCTTTCTTGAGATTTTGGAATGAAGTTTGTGGTGAGGAACCCCTCTCCAAACTAGTGATGTTGTAGATCAAGGTACTCCTTGTAGGGCCTTGGAGCAGGCTACTGCAGCCTGAGCAGTCATGGCCATGGAAAGTGAAGCGTGTTTAGTTGTTGGCTGACCTTTAGACCCCAGTCCTAGTGAGGACTCTGAGCTAATGGATTAGGTTTATAATGGAGCCTTATGGAATGCCCCTACTTCCTTCCAACTTGATTCTGCCATAGTCCAGAAGGGAGACTTCAGGATGAAGAGCACCACAGACCTTCATTAGGTATTTACCAAGACAGAAGGGAGAGAGATGGTAGGGCCTATGTGCTCCAGAAGTATTCTTTATCTGCACGTGACCTTCAGGTACCCAGTGTTACCTCGCTAGCGGTGACAGTCTGACATACAACACTTTCTCCTTGTGTTAGGTAGGACAGAAGCTTCTTGTTGGTTTGCATTTGTCTTCATTTTTAGGAGCTTGGGACTTTTGGGGACCAAACACCATGGTGTTAGCCTCCCTTGCTACAACAACTGGTTCTGATGATCCAGTGGCAGTATGGAGATGTCTCAGGATAGGCCCTTGTTGGGGATCACTTATGTGGCAGGTGCTAGAACTACAAACAGCATGTGGGAGTTTTTCCACCCTGTCTTGGTGGAAGCCATGGAGGTGTCTCTTGGAAACCACTTTTCTCATGGCCTGTGTGTTAAAATGCAGCCCAAGCCTGGTAGCTGACAAGAACACATACCAGAAAATGAAATGATTCATTTTTCTTTCTTCCCTTCTTAAAAATATTTTCATTACATTTGTTTTGTGTTTGTGCATGTAACAGTGCACATGTAGAGGTCAGAGGGTAACTTGTGGGAGCCTGTTCTCTGCTTCTATGATATCAGTTCCAGGTATCCAACTTGGGTGTTCAGGCTTGGTGGTAGGCACCTTTAACCTCTGAGACATTTCACAGGTCTCATGACTGGCTTTTCAGTTTGTTATTGGGTTGATAGCATTCAGAGCCGAGAGAAAACTGCATGATAGAAAACTATTATCTCCAAACCCCATTGTAATCTGTCCCCAGCCTGTTCCTTACAGCCCTGACTTGGTAGGCAGGCAGATTGGCTTTAAGCCTTCCACTATTCTTCCTGCTGTGTGATCCAGAACCAGCTTTTTGCCTTCTTAGAGCTTTGGTTTCCTTATTTGTAAAAATTAAGAAGAATCCTGAATACCTTGTACATTTGTTGTAAATAATCAATAAGCTTTTTGAGCGCTTCAATTACTTGGCATCCAGTCTTGGGATCTTTCTCTCCTTGGCCTGTCCTCTGCCTGCCCAGCTTCCCACACTGATCACTCAGAACAACATGTGGCATGCATGGAGTTCACAACCAGGGATTCTGAGGCCTCTGCTCCTTATAACTTTGAACAAGTCTCCTTCCTTTCCAGATCTATGTTTTCTTAGCTCAGTGGGAGAATGCTGGACGGTGGGATCCTTGGGAGTGTTAACTCTGGCTTCTGATTGGCAAGCTAAAGATATTCACATCTTTCAGAAATGCAGGAAAGTGACCTGTGCTTTAGGTCTTGTAAAAATATCTGTCTAGGGGATGAAGAGGTGCCTCAGTGTTTAGGACACTTAGTAATCTTCCAGAGGACCAGAGTTCAGATCCCAGTACCCACATCAGGCAGCTCATAACAACCTGGTTCAGAAAATAAAACAGAGCATTATAGCCTGTTTGGCAACTGATAAGATGTTACTAAAGAAGCACCTTCTTGAAGGTGCAGATGAAGGATGTTTCTATAGGAAGTCTGTCTGGTGCTATTGTTAGCCATCAGGCTTGGGCTGAATTTTAACACACAGCACATGAGAAGAGCAGTCCCCAAGAGATACCTTGATAGCCCCTGTGAAGACTGCTTGCAAGTCTGTTGTGCTTTGAGCATGTGTTTTGTCTGTTGCACAAGAGTGTCACAGTCAGATATAGTGGTACATATCTTTAATCCCAGTATTTATAAGGCAGAGGCAGACAGATCTCTGTGGTCTCTAGAGTGAGTTCCAGGCCATTCAGGACTACATAGTAAGATCTGGTCTCAAACAAAGAGAATAATATTGAAGTGTTATAGTGGGATTTGTGAGCCTCAACATGGAAGACAAAAGCTATGACACAGATTGAGTTAAATGGGGGTGAGGGATGGGGGAGGACTGTATATGGTACTCACCTGGAAGCTTCATTCCTACTGGACAGCTTCCACAGTGCTGGTATAATGTTT
The DNA here is from genome assembly GCA_004025045.1 of Sigmodon hispidus. NCBI lineage: Eukaryota > Metazoa > Chordata > Mammalia > Rodentia > Cricetidae > Sigmodon > Sigmodon hispidus. Next base: position 3,051 of record PVIH01012169.1, read on the forward strand.
CCAGGGGAGAAAAGTAATCTTCAGTTTTACCCAACTAAGAACACTGTGAACTATAGCGATTGGCCTGGTAAGACATGACCACTGATGCACCAGTGGAACACATGTCATGGTAGGTCATTTTCTGACTGGATTTAGGCCTACTCCACAAGATGGAACCAATACCTGGAACTATTATGGGGCCAACAACCTGTGGATAGACAGGTCATATGCTCTACATAAAAACCTACTACAATTATTTTGCTAAATAGACTATATTAAACCAACTCTTAATACATAGTTATACCTGTAGTGTAGAACACCTGTTAACCTTCATCAGGGAAGCTTTTTCTTACAGTAGATGGTAGTTAATATGGAGACTCACAACTGGTTAAGGTGCAGAAAATGAGAGTCGGTCAGATACTGAGCTCTAGTTGGGACATGTGTGTCACATCCCTTCTCCTATGGCTCACGGGTCATTAAAGAGGAAGAGGAGATGGAGAGACTATGAGAACCATAGGTGGTGGATGCCTATGGGGAAGAGTGCTTTCCAGATGTGGGGACAGCTGCACATAGGAGCTCATAGCAGCCATGACAGCATGCTCAAGACCTACACAGTCCCCAGCTAGACCAAATTCCAGCAGGGAAAGGGGAGGTGGGCATGAAGTTCCACTCTGGGCTGAGCAGCTATTGGCAGTTGATAGCTGCTGGAAGAGGTTAGGGCCAGATTTCTTTTTCCTTTCTTTTTCTTTTTTAATTTTCCTTAAAGTTTTATTTATTTATTATGTATACAGTATTCTGCCTTGCATGTATGTCTGCACACCAGAAGAGGGCACCAGATCTTATTATAGATGGTCATGAGCCACCATATGGGTACCTGGGAACTGAATTCAGGACCTCTGGAAGAAAAGCCAGTGCTTTTAACCTCTGAGCCATCTCTCCAGCACAAGAGCTAGTTTTCTTTAAGTGTAGTCCTTGGTATGTTTACCATGCTCCAGTAGAATGCCACACATTCAAAGGTTGCATGAATTCTAATTGGTCTTATAATAAAAACCCAGAGCCAGATATTGGGGGTAAAGCTGAAAGATTAGAAAGCAAAGGAACAAGCCACAGCCATTTCTTACCAATACTGAGTCCTTAGGCCGAAAGGAGAAGATCCTGTCTCCACAAATCCTCAGACTGAATAGGGGGCAAAGAGAAGTGCCGGGCAGGTTGAAATGGAAGGGCCAAACTCCTGTCTCCTCCTGCCTTAGTTTCCTCTCTCTGACCAGCTATATCACTTCCTATGTCAACCTTCCTAGTGCTGGGGTTAAAGGTGTGTACCACAACTGCCTGGGACTGAATTAATCTCATGTAGCCCAGTGTGGCCTTGAACTCACAGAGATCCAGGTGGATCTCAGCTTCCCAAGTGCTAAGATTAAAGATGTGTGCCACCACTCCCTGACCTCTATGGCTAACTCTGTGGCTGACTCTGCCCTCTGATCTTCAGGCAAGCTTTATTAGATACAGTATCTCACTATATCCAAGAATGTATGGGCAGCACAAATTGGACATGATGGTTTTGGAGCAAAACAAAGAGGCCACAGAGTTGGATGGATGGAGGGAGGAATCTGGGAGGGGTTGGGGTGAACATGATCAGAACACATCATATGAAATTCTCAAAGAACCAGTAAAAAAACAAACAAAACAAAGCTGTCTTATAGCTCTGCCTCACCACACTAACCTCATGTCGTGTTGGTTCACACAGTCTATTTATTTACGGGCATTTCTTCTGAATAGTGTTGTAAAATTTTTATCTCTTAAGGAGTTTACACAAAAATTCCAGGGATTATTTTAAGCAAGTGGGCGCCCAGCTGTGGTGTGTCTACCTGGCCTCAAGCGCCTGTCCCTAGTCCTCTCCCTACAGGCAGCTGCCGTGACCAGGGGTTTTGATTCTGTATGTTTTCTCTTGTAGCCATCTATACAGACCACTCCTTCCCTCTTGTGTACTCACTTTATCATTGTTCCAGCAGTGGGGATGTGCCAGCTGGTCCATAGAATCCCTTTGACACTGTTAGCACTGGTTTTCATCCCCACCCAGGGTAGTTACACAGCCCTGGCTAGCAGCCATTGTTTAGAGGACTAACAAGAGATGTCCCTTTTTCTTTTCTAGGAATGAAGTGGCTTTGGTCCCAGTGAACACTAGGGTAAAGGGCAGTCTCTGTATCTAGATGGGAGACAGACATGAAGGAGAGGAAGGGGATTTGCTCACTGGCAGTTAAGAACTAAGTTTTCATTACTGCCTATATGACCCGGAACTGCTTGCTCACTGGTCCTGCATCTTGCTTTCCTTGTCTGTAAGATGTGTGATGATGCTCAGCTCTGACTTGGGGTTTTGTGCAGAGGAGAGACCATCATTTTAGCAGAGCATGCACCATGTAGAAAGATACCTGGAGCAGGTGAGCTGCTGTGTGGCTCACATCCCCAAGCAGCCTCTATTCCTTGCCTGTAGATGCTCACTGGGCAGTTAAGGGTAAGTGTGGAGACATAGCATGTAGGTGTGCTAGTCTGAAAAAAAAAATGGCCCCCAAAGGGAGTGGTATTATTAGCAGGTGAGGACTTGTTGAAGGAAGTATGTCACTGTGGGTCAAGGATGAATTCTCTTTTCCTTAGAGTTTGATAAGTATACTTCCTATTGCTTCTGCCACCACCACCTTCTCCTCCTCTTTTTTCTGGAGCTGAGGACTGAACCCAAGGCCTTGCCCTTGCTAGGCAAGTGCTCTACCACCAAGCTAAATCCTCCACTTCTCCTGTTGCCTTCTGATGAAGATGTAGCCAGTACCATGTCTGTCTACATGCTGCCATTGCTCCCTGCCATGATGATAATGAATTAAACTTCTGAAACTGAAAGCATTTAATCATAATTAAATGTTTTCCTTATAAGAGTTATCATGGTTGGGGCTGGAGAGATGGACTCAGAGGTTAAGAGCACTGACTGTTCTTCCAAAGGTCCTGAGTTCAATTCCCAGCAAAACCACATGGTGGCTCACAACCATCTGTGATGAGATCTGGCACCCTGTTCTGTCTGTATTCATAATAAATAAATAAATATTTTAAAAAAAAGAGTTACCATGGTCATGATGTCTTTTCACAGCAATAAAAGCCCTGACTAGACAGTAGGCATACAGACATGGCTTTTGAGATATTCACCTGCTGCGTGGAGACACTCACTCCAGTTGCTGGTGGTGGGCCCAGCAGTAGGTGTGAGCAGGGGTGAGTAGTATGGGCTTCACAGAAGCAGGGAACAATAGCTTCTCTGTAGATGTTAAGTCTCCCTGTATTACCCAAGCCAGTCCCACAGCTGCTTATGAAATAATTGACTCGGAGGCTTAATATTATAGTAAATGCTGGGCCAATAGTTGAGGCATATTACTGACTAGCTCTTATACTTAGCCCATAATTCTATTTATGTTTAGCTACATGGCTTTGTACCTTTGCTTCAGTGCAGCATTATTTTTTAAAAAAAATATTTATTTATTATGTATACAGTATACAGAAGAGTACCAGACCAGATGTCATCATAGATGGTTGTGAGCCACCATGTGGTTGCTGGGAACTGAACTCAGGACCTCTGGAAGAGCAGCCAGGGCTCTCCAGCCCCAGTGCAGCATTCTTATCTTGCTTCCTTTGTTTCTCTGCCTTTCCTCTTCCCAGAATTCTCCTAGTCTGATTGTCATGCCTCTATTTCCTGCCTAGCTTCTGGCCAATCAGTGTTTTATTAAACCAATATGAGTAATAAATCTTTACAGTGTACAAGAGCATTATTCCACCCTTCTCTTGGGTGACTTGGGAAGGGTTCTCCCCAGTCTTCAACTTTTTTTCTTTTTCAAGATAGGGTTTTTGTGTATAGCTCTGTCTATCCTTGAACTTTCTTCCTAGACCAGACTGGCCTTGAACGCAGAGATCCATTTGCCTCTGCCTCCTGAGTGCTGGGATTAAAGGTGTGTACCACCACCATCTGACTTTATTTTTTCTCCTTTGTGAAAAAGCTACTCTGGTCTTCTAGACTCCCTTCCATTGTGCTTTACTGTCATTATGTGAATATGTTGGTCTGCCTGTGCATCGAGTTATTGTATGTGTGGCATTATGTGTGTCTTCCTGCTCAGAGAGAGTCTACTTGTATCTGAGTTCCCAGGGCTCTGCCCAGTGTAGGCTTCTTGGCCAATGGCAGGACAGAGCTCTGACCAGATGAGTCACATGTCTCAAATGTGGTCACCTATGGCTTTTATGCAAGTCAGCCTCATCTCCAGACTCTTCCTAAATCTCCAAGTCCTTGAGCACTTACTTATTCACAGACAGGTATGTGCTGTGCCCCCAAGGAGCTATGGGCTTTGGGTGTGGCTGCAGTACTTGTCCTATGGAGTCTTTAGAGTGGGCAGAGCTAGGGGAAGAATAGGCCAAAGATGGGCTGGTCATATTATTGACACGTACCTCTGTCCTCAACCTGCCAGTGGCTGGGCTGGAGGATGGAGGCTGAGGGAGATAAGTAGGTAGACAGTTTTTTAAGACACTATCTCTCTGTGTAGCTCTGGAACTAGCTCTGTAGATAAGGCTGGCCTCAAACTCACAAAGATCCACCTACCTCTGCTTCCTGAGTGCTGGGACTAACAGCATGCACTTACAGATTTTTAAAGGATTTATTTATTTCTGCTGAGCCACTTCTTTAGCCCTAGCCTTTAGACTTTGACATGGACAAGAGAGGGCTGGATCAGAATAGACTTCCTTAACTATCATCGTGAGCACTCCCTGATCTTCCAGAGGATGTATCACTTTCTCCATGTGAGCATCTACTTTTCACTCTGCTGACTCCACTCCTGGGCTACATCTTGTACCAGATACTAGGCACATGGGGGAATCAGTCCTGTCCTACCCTTTAGAGCAAAGGGACAATGACTGAAGGAGATTCATTGTCACAGAGGCTGTGGAATGAAGTGGCCAAACAGATTCAGGCTCTGAATTCATGGCTGATGTGGGCTGACATTCTAGCTGTGTCACAGATAACACCATAGCAAATGTCTTCCCTGCCTTCTCAGATGAGTGTTCTTTAACTTGGGGCTTTAAAGTAGGGTACAGTGGGGTGCTTAGCACAGGGCCTGGAAGGAGCATGAAGCAGTTCTCTCTTCACTCATTTCTGTCCTCCCCTCCTCCCCACTCCTTTTACTTTCTTTCTTTTTGTTTGTTTTTTGTTTTGTTGTTTGTTTGTTTTTCTGAGACAGTCCTGGCTGTCCTGGAACTTGCTCTGTATACCAGGCTGGCCTAGAACTCAATGGGATCTGCCTGCCTCTGCCTCCTGAGTGCTGGGACTAAAGATGTGCACTACTACCCAGCCTGTTTCTTTTTCTTTTTTTTTTAATATTTTTATTTTTATTATTTTATGTGAATTGATGTTTTGCCTGCATGTATAATTTGGTAAGGGTGTCAGATCTTGGAATTACAGACAGTTGTTAGCTGCCATGTGGGTGCTGGGAATCGAACTCTGGTCCTTGGGAAGAACAGTCAGTGCTCTTAACCGCTGAGCCATCTCTCCAACCCCCTGTTTCTTTTTCTTAGTGCAGTATTAATGGTGCCAGTCAGATGGCCAAGAGAAGCCAACTGGAAGTCACAGAGCCCCAAGCCATCCTGAGGATGCTCCTCCCAGGCTTGTGAGCTGGTCACAAGTGTTTGTTCTCTCTTGTCTTAGCTCTTCTTAAAGGAGGTGGTAAGGCCCAAGTCATGCTAAGAACCTCGCTTACCTGAGTACTGATGATTTCCTGGACTTTCCCCAGGGGGGTCACGAGGTGGGGATGAGTATCTCATCTGCATTCACTGTACAACCCCATGGCCTGCATTCTTTTGCTCTTTGGGAGAAGTTTATCTCCTGAGCGTCAGAGAGGCACTCCAGGAAGTGCCTTCACCTCTGTTTTCTCATCTGTGCAGAGATGTGATAATCCTTCACTCTGCATGGCCCCTACAGGTTTCCAAAAGATGGCACCAAACAGCACTTGGCAGAGGGCATGCTCTAGAGCAACTGTACATGTGTGCTAGGACAAGGCTCTCATTTCAACATGGTCATGGCCTTCTGGGATGCCTTTCTGGGGGAATCACATGTGAAAGCTGTGTGACTCATTGTTCAAAGAATGTTCAGGTGAGCTGGCAGTGGGGCTGACAGGAGCAGCCAGAAGGGTGGGCAGACCTTTCCATTGGCATGACAGGTGCAGGTCTTGATCTCAGGAGCATGGAGGGTACTAGAGAGAGATGCAGTTACCTGTGGACTGGGCCTGACCAGGAACTGCCAGGTCCTTGTTTTTCTTGTTTCCTATTTGTATGGTTTTATACTGTGTCCTTTTAACATACCTTTTTCTTCTCTGTGTATGTGTATGCGCGTGTGTCTGTGTATTTGTGTGTATCTTCCACATGCCTACCATGCTCATGGAAGCCAAAATAGGGTATCAAATCCCCTGGAAATGGAATCAGAGGTAGTTGCAAACCACCATGTGAACTCAGGTCCTCTGGAAGAACAGGCAATGCTCTTATCTATTGAGCCATCTCTCCTGCCCCAGATTTAGATATTTTTATTCTAAGGTTTGAGTTTAAGGTTAAGACAATTACTTAGCAATCAGAAGGAAATGTAAATGGTTGGCCTTGACAGTTGCAAGTTTCTTGAAAATTGCTTCAAAAAGAAGTAGTAACAAGCCTTTTAGTTCACAGCTATTGGGTCCAGTGATTCTCACCCACTCCTGTCGAGTCTGGCAAGAAGGGCAAGGGAGATCTGCCAGCACAGCTTTGAATGAAATATTTATGGAAAACAATAAGTTTAGAAGAACTTGTTTTGCTTCTTTATGACAATAAAATTTGTTATGTGGAATTAGTGACTTTTGCTGTTGTATTTCCTTTATTCTGTCTTCTCTGTAACTTCTCCCCTCCCCTCCCCCCTCCTCTCTGCCTCCTCCTTCTCCTTTCTTTTTCCTTCTGGTATTTATTTGTCCCAGGGTGGCTTTGAATTCATTATGTGGCCAAGCTTTCCTCTGAACCTCTGATACTCTCATCTCCACTTCCCATGTGCTGGGATACAGATGTAATCACTCCTGGCTTAGGCCTTTTCTTCCAGGCACCATATATCTGACTCTTTAAGTACAGTTGCATTTGTAGATTTCCTCTTGCTGGGCTTCCACAATGCTGCAGTAGCATGCAATGACACTGTGTGATCATTGACAATTTGTGAATATCTACTCCAGTAGGTTGGGTGTGGTGATACATTGTATACTTAATAAAATCAGTCTGAAATATCTGAGGACAGAGCCATCTCTTCAGCCTTTGTTTTGGCAGAGAATAGAGTTTTCTGTGTAACAGTCCTGGCTGTCCTGAAACTTACTTTATAGATCAGGCTGGTCTTGAACTCACAGAGCTCCTCCTACCTCTGCCTCCCAAGTGCTGGGACTAATGGTGTGTGGCACTACTGCCTGGTTGGATCTGTCCTCTGATATTCCAGACTGATTTTTATTAAATATACAATATATCACCACAGTTGGGTGCTGGACTGGGATAGCCAGAGAGATTTGCAGATGCCATTTCCATTGCCTGAGCCGGTCTGTGTGTCTGATTCCCTAGAGAAAGGAGACAGAGTTGTTAGCCAGGCCTGTGAACGAGCTCTTTAGCTAAGTGGCTGTAGTGTGTGTCTGGGTCCTGGTGCAGGATCTCTACTGCTGAGGGCTGGCTGTTTTGCTCACCAATAGGTATCTGGTGGTTAGTTCAATCTGTGAGGAATGAACTGATGAAGAAAATGGACTGATTTAAACCCATGAAACAAGAAGGTTGTTGGCTTCAGGTCCCTTCCATCCTATAATGTTGGAGTCACCAGTGAGGCAAGGAAATGGAGCTGCATTGGATAAAGGCACCTACTATAGTTTTGTTTGATTTTATGTATTTTAAATTTCCTATCATTGGATTTGAGGAGTTAAGTTCGACTGAGAGTGTTAGGATTTTCTAGTAAATAGTGGGATAGTGATCGATCACTGGAGTGTGTCTGGGGCTTGATGACCAGAGTTAGGGTTTGGTTCTTTGGGGAAGGTTTGAACTAGAAGTCATTTGCTGGTTGGTGTGTGGCCTCCTTGCTGACTGCAGGTAGTTTTCTCATGTAACCTGTCTTAGGCACCTTTGCTCCCAGTGTCCCTTTGTGCTCATCAGGTGGAGTGTCAGTCTGGAGGGTCATGCTTCTGCCCTTCCCGGATGAGGGCAGAGACTTTATCACTCAGTTGTTCTGATTTCTCAGCCATGTGAGCACATACATCCATTGAATGTAGTAACCTTGCAAGGGCTGCTAGCAGGTCATACACAGCTGCTAATGAGCTGTGGCAGTGCTTAAGAGTTTATCTCAGATGACAGCCTCTGAGGCAGGGTGTTTTGTTGAGCTGTCATTGTGATTGCAAGAGAGCAGGATTAAACCCTGACTGGGTATGAGGCTCTGCTGTCTCCCTGGTGACAGTGGCCGGATAAGAAGACAGTGTCTCTGTTCTCCAGTTTCCATCATGATTCTGGGCTGGGGCTTGCAGGGGAGCTTCTTAGGCTTGGGAGAGTCTTGGAACCCAGTTTTATTATTATATCCATTGGTGGTTATGTATTAGGGAGGAGCAGCCTGTTTTTTGGAAAATCACCAGTGTGGAGTCAGATTTACCTTGAGGACTTCCCTGGTGGGTGTATGTGCATCTGCATAAGTGGGAAAGCCCAGGATTGATGACTGAGGATGAAGGAGCTGCAGGTTTGAAAGCACACCTGCAGCCTTGCTCCACATTCTTCTGTCTCTCTGTCTACTTGTCCAGTCCTTGTTGGGGCTAGTGAATGCCAGTACTATGTCGTCTGTGGAGCAGTAGGAACCAGCCCTGTCCTTTCTGTCATGTATAGATATTAACTGACTAAGCACAAAGCAGTAATAAATCAGCATGTAAAATATTAACTGTAGCCCAGTGTAGTGATACATATCTGTCATCTAGCATTTAAAAGGTGGAGGCATAGCTGGGTGGTGGTGACAGCACTCAGGCAGACAGACAGGTGGATCTCTGTGAGTTCAAGTCCAGCCTGGTCTGCATAGTGAATTCCAGGAGTGTTACACAGAGGAACTCTGTCTTAAGACCCCCCTCCCCACAAAGAAGAAGTTGGAGGCAGGAGGATGTGGCCAGTGTTAACAAGGGAAAGATGGATGCTGGTCACAGGAAATGGTACTGCTTGAACTGAGCTAGAAATCTCTGCCACGTGGTGTCCTAGCTTTGACTTTGACCTCAGGATCCAACAGTTAGCTGAGCTCTTTCTGAGCTGTTGGTTGGCTGCTTCCTTCCTGCTTGAGGGAATGGGAGGATGCCCTGACTCATTAGTTGTTTTTGATCATGTTGTGCACCTCTATGGAACATGTAACTGGGCTCTACACTGTGTCACTGCCCTGGGAACCCTGTGGTCTTAATGGGCAGGAGACAGTTAATGAGGATGGGGCAGTGTTGGGAGAGGCCACACTTGGAAATGGAAGGTCATGGGACCATACAAACTTCAGGTCTTAGAGAAAGGCTTCAGCTTTCTGAGTGCAGGGCTTGGGTAGGAGGTGCCTTTGGGTGGCCACACAGAAGTCAGATAAGCTGGTGTGGTGGTCAGGCCACTGTGTTGAGTGTGTGGCTAAATGAGAAACTGGGAGGAAGTGCTGGTGGAGGGTATCAAGAGATGATGAACATTGTTACCAGAGTTCAGATGCCACCTAGTAAGTCCTGATCTTGGCCACCAGTGGATGTTTTATGAAGCTGAGATGGTAGATTCCTTACATGATGATGTAGTAAGGAAGGAGGGTGATGTCAGTCTTTGCTTTGTTGACAGGAGATGGTGGGTGGGTCCAGTCACTGAGAAATGGAATTTGGAAGGAATATTAGATGTGGAGGAAGAAGGTAGTGAACTGGAGTTTGGACATTTTGAGTCTGGTGAGCCGTGGTGCAGTTTGGTTGGACTGTCCATTCATCAATGGTCCACTCATCTGGCACTAGAAGACACTTCCTGCTGGACTTGTCATTGGGAACATCAGCATCTGACCCTGTCAGGGAGATGGAAGCTGGCATTCTTCATAGGGGCGTCTAATGCCTCCTGGATGGGACATCCTTAAGTATATGGCCTCTGGGGTCTACTGTAGGGGATGATGGGATTGCTCAGGAGAGCTGTGTGGTAAGCAAAGGATTCTGGATGCACTGCTAGGAGTGCCAGTATGGGGACACTGGAGCACAGTGGAGGAACCATGGGAGGGGCAGTAGGAGGAGTGGTCAGCTAAGAAGGAAGACCATGCTTCAGGCACCTGCCTCTGCTTCTTCTGGCAGGGTCTTTCTCCTGCCCCCGAGTTGGACCCTCTTGTGTTTGTCCACATCAGAGTCTTATTATCTCAGGCTGTGGTCAGTCAGTCAATTAGGTCCTGACTCCAAAGAGTTCATCTTTACTTTCCTTGAGTGAAGAAGACTCAGGGAAAGTCTTTGCTGCAGCTGGTCTCTCAGAAAACTTCAAGAAATCATTGAAGCCACCATCTCTTGTTGCCGGCCCTTTGCGAGCACATTTCCAGCCCTTGAGCAGGAATGATATTGTACCCTCCAGTCTGCCTGACATTTTAGGGTCCAGGAAGGATCTGCAGTTCTGGTGGAGGGTGTGCATCTGGATCTAGGATAGGCTGCTCATCACAGCTGTTGGAAGAGGATCTAGGAAGGTGTCTAAGCAACTCCAATGGCCTAACGAAACCTGGAGTGTCACAGAGTGCACAAAGTCTACCCAGATTGCTGTGGGCTGGAGATACAATTCAACTGGTCAGATTGAAAGTTTCAATAAGCCCAAGAACCTGACGGAAATCAGTTTACAGAACCAGCTGATGGGCCAGTGGGCATCCAGTCTGTGACCAGGGACCCTGAGAGCACCAAGTGTAGCCAAGGCACTGACCCTTGCACTGAGCTGTAGGTATGTACAGAGTAGTGATGAGCCTGGGCACACTTGAGGACTCAGCTGGCCTACATGCTGGGGCTGGAAAGGAAAGGTGGCTGTGTTGATTGAGCTGAAAAGGAAACAGCGGGCTGGAATGTGAGGCGGGGTCAGGAGCATGTGTGCCCGGTAGCCCTTGGGAGACAAGGCAGAGGGTGCTACAGACCTGGGGTCAGTCTGAGCTGAGCTCAAATCCTACCTTTGCCCAAGTACTCAGTCCCAGTGAGAGTACCCCAGCTGGTGATGCTCTAGGGAAGTCGCAGGATCTTTCCAGGCCTGTCTGCTCAGTTGGTTTTAATTCCTTTAGGTAACATTTTTTATTGTATTATAATTACCTGTGCAAGTATATGGTGTGTGTGTGTGTCTGTGTGTGTACACATGTACCATGATGCAGGGTGGAGGAGGACAGCTTTGGGGAATCTGTCTTCTTCCATGTGGAATCTGGGGATCAAGCTCAGAGCTGTGTAGCATGCATGTGCTTTTCCCTGTCTAGCCATCTCATCAATTCTTATTTTGTATTTGTCAGTGGTCTCTATATGTAGCCCAAGCCAGCCCTGAACTCCCCGATTGATCCTTCTGCCCCTGCAGCCCAGGTGCTTGCTTATGCCTGCCACCATTTGTCCATTTTCAATGGCTCCGATAGCAGCACCCACCTTAGACAATCGTTGTAAGGAATCAATGTTATATGGGCAAGATGCTTAGTGAGGTGTCTGTTGCAGGGAATTCCTCAGTTAATGATGGTGTTCCCATCCCCTGAATACTGTTGCAGGTATCTCCATTGGATTAAGCTGGTTAATTGGACACAGGTATGCAATCAGTGTTATCAGAACATGAACACAAGAGAAGGAAAAGCAGATTCATGTGCACAGAATATAGGAAGGGGAGCATGGTGGTTAATATTAACTAATGCAGGAAGTCACAGAAAACATGGCATGATGGGAAGTGACAGCACAAGACTCCAAACATTGGTGGTGAGTCTGTGAAGGAGAGGGGAAGACATTCCTATCCCTACCTGGGTGATGAGGACACAATGTTTTCAAGACAACGTGCCCCCCGCCCCGGGTATCTGAGAGGGCACACACAGTTGTGCCATTAGGATTACTTCCTAATGTTGTCTTTTAACTCCAAAGCTTCATTTTATTTTTAAGATTTATTTACTTATTATGTATACAGTGTTATGCCTGCATGTATGAATGTGTGCAGATCAGAAGAGGGTACCAGATGTCATTATAGATGGTCATGAGCCACCACATGGTTGCTGGGAATTGAACTCAGGACCTCTGGAAGAACAGCCAGTGCTTTTAACTACTGAACCATCTTTCCAGTTCCCGAAAGCTTTATTTTTATAACTGTACTTTTTACAGAGTGGATTTTACCAATGGATAGTGAATGAATTGGTTAAAACCAATTGATTGCTTTTTGGCTCTTTCGGAGCATTTAAATGTGATAACAGCGATGACAATATCTATCCTAGATGAAGTGATTATAAGATATTTTATAAAACACAATAAAATGGTGATGTTTATTTGGGAAAATGAGTTGGTTCAAATGTGATTTTTCCCTACTTTGGTACTGGGGATCAAATCCAGAACCTTGCGCTTGCTAGGCAAGCACACCACTGACCAAAATACTGCCCCCCCAAACCTTGTTAATTTTTTTTAAGGCATTGAAATCACCCTCATTTGTACAGACTCTGGTTCCTTTCAGTGTGTGGGAGACTTTGTTGATGGAGAATAGGGAGGGTTTGTATGGTACCTTTTCTCACTGCTGCATCAAAATGCCTAAGGAACCCATTTTAGGCATTCCAGCACCTACCTTTTATATGTAGCTTTTGCTATATCCTTGCTAACACTGTTTGGGGGGAAATCTGATAGAAGGTATGCTTAGGAATTGGGCGGTGAATCATACCCAAAGTCACATGCACAGGAAAGGACCAGTAGAGTAGAGCCATTCCGGGACTCAGCCACTTCTAAATAATTATGACTGTGAATATAAAATAGAACAAGAAATAATTATTGAAAAAAGAAAAAGCATAAAGTTAAGGCAGGAGCAGGATCCAGCTCAAAAGCAAAGTTCCTGCATATGAATGCTCTCCAGAGAGCTGTGCTGTGCTGTCAGCAGGGCTGAAGTTCAGCAGCCATCTCCAGCCTTCCAGTGAGCCTGGGTATGCACCTTCTGTCTCACGTGGTGCTGAGCAGGAACACTGCCTACCAAAACAGCTTTTAGGGCAGTTCCTTTGGGTGCTGTCTCTTCACACTGTGGAACAGTTTGCTGAGTACCTTTGTTTCAGTGCATAAGTCTTTGGAAATCATAGCAATGTTCAAACAGTTGAATCTTGGGTTACCATGTGACCTAGCCATTTCAGAGGCATATGCCCAAGAGACATAGGTGTTCATAGCTGCATTGTAATAGAACCCAAAACACCCAAATTCCTGTCAGTTGATGATTGGATAGAAGGATATCCAGGGTGTGGGCCCCCAGAGCTGCATACAGCAGACTGTTAACATTAATACGGCTTTGTGCTGTAGTGTGGGTGAACAAAAAACATTCAAAGGGCTGGAGAGATGGGTCAGAGGTTAAGAGCACTGACTGTTCTTCCAGAGGTTCTGAGTTCAATTCCCAGCAACCACATGGTAGCTCAGAAAACATTCACAGTAAATGGGAAGCTTATTTTTTTTTTTTTTTTTTTTTTTTTTAAAAAAAACACTTTTATTTATTTATTTGCCTTGGTGTTTGCCTGGAACTGGAACTACAGACAGTTGTTAGCTGCCACGTGGGTGCTGGGAATCGAACCTGGGTCCTCTGGAAGAGCAGATGGTGCTCTTAACCGCTGAGCCATCTCTCCAGCCCCCAATGGGAAGCTTATTATTGCATGATTTCATTTATGTGATACATCCAAAAGAGGCAGAGCCTTCTATGCAGAAGGTGGGCCAGTGACTGGAGGGCTGGCAAGCGGCCATGGGTGCTGCTAGTGTGTAGGCAGAGGCTTTTGGAGGATGATGATGAGAGTATTTTGTAAATAGTAAGCAGTGATAACCAAGCCCGTAATGGACTATGCTCAGAACCACTGAATTCCAGAGTTTTAAAGAGTGAGTTTGGGTTCCATAAATTCTGTTTTGAAATCTTTATTTATTAAATGTTAGTTGTAGAAAAAGTAAGAAAACAACAGCTCATCACAATCCTGCTCTCAGCTCTTGGGGTATATTTTTTTTTCCCACTTTCTTTTGTGTATCTGTCTTGCATTTGGGTCCACTTGTGTGTTCTTTTCCGTAATGTTGTTTAGTGTTCTCTCCTCAGGGTTTTATGAAGAAGCTGTATTTAATCAACCATATCATACTTGGCTTCTACTCACCTCAGGTCTGTAAGTTTGAGAGGCCCTAACTGTCACTATCCCTTTCTTTAAAGGGGACTGTCATGCTTATCCTATGAACCCTCTTCACCAGAATAGCTAATAGGAAGGAGAAATTATGCTAAGATCATGGAGCCCACAAAATTGTATTCATGCTGGTGGGAGTATAAATTGGCTTAGCCACCATGAAAATCAGCATAGTCTACTACAGCCAGATACAATTTCCACCCCCTACTTGGTACCAGGCCAGCTTTGAGACTGACATAGGGAATGGAAGGCAGTGTATTCCAGAAGCCTTATTTTTCAATGTTGGCAGCATCATTGACTCTAATTGACCAGATGGGAAGCAAGACCAGAGCCTGTCAGTAATAAGATGGACAGGCAGCCTATTAGGACCCTAGCAGAATGTTGATTCCTTGATGGAACATCAGAGTCAGAAGAAGCCAGTGAGCACTGAGTGAACACAGACACAGGTACATAGGCTGCATGTGCCTCCTGTATAGATTAAGAGTGCACAAGCTGAATCCATAAAGAACCTGAATAAAGTACAGTTATTTTTAACATAATCATGTTTATCTCTATAATATTATATTTGTATTTATTTTACAATGTGTGTAGATGCTGTGAAATGTATCATAGAGTGTATATTTAATTTACAAATATATTTACATATTTTAGAAGCACTTAAAAAATAGAAACTGGCCATAGTAGATGATGAGAAAGTTAGGTGAGCTGTGGCTAGAGTCATAAGAGAAGGGGGCGTCCAGCCTGGATGGAGGCCTGGGTGTGTGGAGGGTTCTATGATGTCCCGTCAGAACGGTTGTCTTTATGCTAGCATGTGTAACTATGGGGTAGGAGAGCATGGTGGGAATCGGGAGAGAAACTGGCAGATGGACTCCCGGTTTTCACAGAGTAGTCAGTGAGCTGAGGCCACAGAAGCCATAGAGGCCAGAGGCTGAGGAGGCTAGAGAAAGTGGTTTAGAGCTGGGCCGTGAGCCCTGTCAGAGCTGACCTGAGGTAGAAGGGCTCAGTCATGAAGAGATTCTGAGGCTACCTCAATGGTTAGGTGGGAGTTGCTGGGAGAGTGGGGAATGAGGAGGGTCCCGGTATCTGGTAGAAAAGCAGGCTGGTGCCCAGGGGTTGTGCTGCTATGCTGTTGAAGATGGGAGAGAGGCAGGTGTTGCCAGGAGAGCAAAGCATAGGAGTGTGGCACAGGAGCTGGGTGCCTGAGAGCTCAGCATAGACTGCAGGCCCTGGGCGAGTCCTAGGCTTCAGAGAGACAGGTCTGAGGTGAGACGGGGAGGACTGGGTTAAAAGAGAGCTGAGGGAGACAAGTGAGCCACCACCCATGCCGAGTGAGCAAGAGTGGGGTGAGGTGCAGGGCGTGGAGACGGGGCTTTGGAACAGTCCTGGGAAGAAATAAGCAAG
This sequence comes from Sigmodon hispidus, assembly GCA_004025045.1. Classification (NCBI taxonomy): domain Eukaryota; kingdom Metazoa; phylum Chordata; class Mammalia; order Rodentia; family Cricetidae; genus Sigmodon; species Sigmodon hispidus. The sequence continues at coordinate 18,805 of PVIH01012169.1, forward strand.
AACAGGCCAAGCCTGCAGCACCATGTGCAGAGGGGTGGCTCATGGGCTGGCTGCCTTGTCACCCTGCATCCCCGGCCCTGCTCCTTGCAGACAGCCTCACGTTCTGGGGCTAGAGCTTTGTTCTGTCCTCCATTTAGAGTGCCTTCCTTGCTGGGGCGAGCCTTTGGACTTTTTGACCCACCTGATGCATTTTTCAGTGTGTTTCTTTGAGGTCAATTCCCTGTGCCAACCCTGCACTGTGGGTGAGGTGGGAAAAGAGATCAGTGGCCATCAAGGATCAATGGCTGTGATTTTAGGACAGGCATTACTATCTGATATGCTAACAGTAAATGCATATGATATCTCAAAGAACATGCTGAAGCCAGACCTCATAGCATTGATTTGTTCTAAGTTGGATGGATGGGCTTGGAAAAGCAATTCACAACCCTGTGGAGCATCAGCTTTTCACAGCAGCACTCTGCAAGGAGATTGGATACAGTGACATGGCCTGCTGGTGTCCCTTCCCTCCCCTTGAGCAGATGTTTCCTAATGCAGGCTGTAGTTATTGAGACCCCCCCAATGGGCCTAAAGGCTGATGAGCATCAGGCACCTTGTTAAACATGTGCACAGTGGGGCTGGAGAAAGGGTCCTGCAGACGTCACTGTTAAAAGGTTTGGTCCTCAGGATGACACTTTTGGGAGGTGGTAATGGGATGACTACTAGAAGGAGAGTGTAGCAGGTGGTCCTTAGGTCCGTGTGGGACTGCCCTAGATGGAGATGATGGGACCAAAGCTCTTACCTTGTCTCTGGCTCTGCTTCCTGGCTCATGAGCAGAGCACTTTGCCCCACTTTAATGATCCCTTGGTGACATTCTGACCTCCCTTGGTCTGGACGGGAACCTACAGGACTATGAGCCAAATGTTTTCTCTCTGTAAATCTGTCACCTTAGGTGTTGTCTTATGGTAGGATTCCCTCTGGGTCTCTTGTTGGGGGTGTTCTCTTCTGTCTCTCCTCCTTTGTGGTTTTACTTGTGGCCGCTCTGACAGTTGTCACTCTTTTGTCCGATTGCTGTCTGCTCGGGTGGTTCTCACCGTCCAGGTCAGCTCCGTTTTTCACCTTGAGTTGTCTGTGCTATTGCAGGGGGCTCTAGAGTGATGGTTAGGTGGAGGTGAAGATGAGGAGATGTGACTGTTGTTTTCTGGGGACTGTAGTGTGCTGGTCATCCCTCTCTACCCCTCCTACCATCGGTGACATGTATGCCTGGGAGTCTGTCCCCTAACTCATTCTTTCCTCTGAACATCCATGATGCTTGTTGAGCCTCCTCTCCTGTCCAGGTGCACTCTGCGTCATAGTGTGCTTTGTATTCTATCCTTCAGCTTACTCTGCCTGACCTCCTTGCCCAGACTCCACTCCTCGAAGGCAGGCGCATGTCTTCTCAATGCCTCCCATACAATATAGCTTAATAGATGTCACTGCGCTGACACCAGTGTGGCCCCCAACTCCTACCCCTTTGTGGCTATGGCCTTGTGGGAAGGAAAGAGTGTGGGGAGAACAGAGTGTTTTCCTGAGGAAATGTCAAGATTCTATTTAGCTAGGAGCAGGTGCCAAAGTGTTAAAGGCCATACTGGGACAGCATTTTCCATGTTGTTCTAGCAGCTTTATCCCTGGTAGCCTTCTTCCTGAGCAGAAGTGAAGCGTGTGGCCAGCTGCGCTGTGGAGAATTGATGCATCACTTAAGCAGGTCCCCTAAAATGCATCCACTTGTGTAAGGGTGATTTCCCAAGGAGGCGGCTGGAAAGAGCTGTTGATTTACAGTGTGGGCAGAAACAAAAGTGGACTTCAGCTGAGGGTTTCTTAGAAGTCACACAGCAAGAAAGTGGCATAGTGGGTTAGCCCAGGCCAGCCTGGCTCTGAACATGGTTTCTCTGTGCTATTTGCTGCTGAGTATCCGTAACATTTTTTTTTTTTTTTTGAAAAGACATGGTACCAAGTCTTTATTAGAAGCCTGCCCACCCACCTCCTTACTGTAGACGGTAGACACACTCTGTGTCAGGGTAGGATGGTAGATTCAGCTGGTACTTCTTTTCTAGAGCAGGTGGTACAAAACGACCCCCCAGGTAATGATATCGGCCAGTAAACTGGGCTGCAGACTTCTTGGGTGCAGTCAGTGAGATGAGTAAGTCTGGTTGGATTCCTCCAGGGTTTCCCTTCTCTACATCCCATCCTGAGGGAATGTCGATACTGGCAATGGGCACAGTAAGTCCACTCAGAACACTCAGGATGCTGTGGAATGGCTCCCGAACATCACCCTTGAAGCTAAAGCCAAAGATGACATCGACCACCAGCTCATACAGCTCATCAACCATCATGGGCTCTGGAGGCATTTCACCAAGAAAAGGAATGTCCATTTTCTGACACTGAGTCACTAGCCCAGTGAAGAGTGATTTGTTAGGTCTTTTGGGGTAATAGATAGTTGGCTGGTAACCAAAGAGTTTGAGGTGTCGTGCACAGACCAGGCCATCCCCTCCGTTATTCCTGGGGCCACAGATGACCAGGACGGTAGGGGGACTCTTGGACATGGCCGTGGGAGGACAGGGCTTGGCAATGGCCGTGGCACAGCTCAGGCCGGCCAGCTCCATGAGTTGATCCACGCTGAACTGTTATTCGTTAAATAGCTCCTCGTCCACGGCCTGCGCCTCTGCCTGGCTCAGGTACTTCACTGCCACGCCCGCCATGGTCTCCGAGCCCCGGTGCTGCGATCCCCACCAGCTAGGCCTTGCACGGCACACACTCTGCCGGCTAGCCACCCGGGGCAGGAGCGAACCCGCAACCAGCAGCCTGAACACCAACAGCGCCCGCAGCCCGGACATTCAGCACACAGAGCGCAGCCCACCAGGCGCACGCTATCCTTAACATCTTGAGAGGTGCATGCTGGAAGGCGCTGCCCAGCCGTGCCAACCCCAGGGCATTTGGGCTCATTTGTGTCCCTTGGAAGGTCATAGACTGCCTATGTATCCATGTGGGCTCACCTGGATAGGTGCCAAAGGTAGCCTGTAGTGAACAGGGAGAAGACATCCTGACCCAGCTATAAGCAGAGTTGGTGCATGGCAGGGCCTTGGCAGAGAGGGTTGGCTCTTTTCCCTCAATGCCACCCTGCCTGTCTCTGCTGTGATTCCTTATCTGAAATGTCACTTCTCCCTTTGAGACCTTCCTGCATGGTCTCTACTTTTCCAGTCTTTCCTATAGCCCTTTTCAAATATGTCACAAACTATGTGTAGTCTTCCTCACTCGATTGGGTCATAGCCTGGCCACATTCTTGGCCATCCCTCCAAGATACCCAGAAGAGAGTCACTCAGGCCCTACCCAAAGCCCTATTTTAGTAGCTCTAGTTACCCACATCTTTCTCCAGAGGAAACTTACTGCGTATTCCCACATAGGGCAGCAGAATGGAGCTGGGCTCAGACACAGAAACATGGGATGCCTAGAAATGGGAGGGGCCGTATAGGAACAGTAGGTTCCATCCTTTATTTTACGTCCTCTATTTAAACACATTTATAAACACAGTCTCAAAGAAGCAGATGACAGTAATGGTGCATAACTTTCCTAGTGTGTTCCTTGATTCTAAGTTTTTTTTTTAGTAAAAAATGGATTTTCTGGTTTAATTGAGAAAACAATATGTAGCCAAACCCAATAAACCAGATAAACAAAGGCCATGACTTCAAGGCCACACATAGGGTATGAAACATGCTGATCACAGTCCCCCATTCAGCCATGGCCACCCCATCTCTCTACTTCTCTGTGAGATAGCATTAACTCATAGTTCCAGCTACTGCCACATAGGGGATACCTATCCCATGAACCAAACCCAGGTTCAAATTATTATGTAATACAGCTTCCATCCCAGCCAACACAGCTGAGCCTTCAGCTCTCTGTTTGTAACCCTTGGCTTCCATGCTTCTCTTACCTGTGTTGAGGGTCCTAGATATTAGACCCCCACTTCTTCATTTCTCCTACAAACCCTTACATGTTGCAGAAGTGTGTTACAGCCTTTCTCTTCAGCCTGTCACTATCTCCTGTAGAGCAAGACTTTAGTGTTTTAAGAAACTTGTAACAATTTAACAAAAACCAACTTCCAGCTCAGAGCTACATTGGGCACCTTGCAGACTCAGCTACGGGGGTCAGCTCCCTCTGTCTCCAGCCCTCCCCCGTTCTGTCTCAGCCACACTCTGCCCGCCATAGGGATCAGACCTGGTGTCCCTCTCCTATGATACAATGCCTTTCTTATGGAAGGACAGCTAGACAGATGTTGGCTATTGTGGCAGGTGTGGTTTCTTCCTTACAATCTGCATGCAGATACAGTGCCCTGGAGAGCAAAACCCTCTTCCTTTTCCCCACAGAGACTCCCCTCTTGTTGGAATGTCAGGATCTAAGTGCTGGCCTTCGTGTGTGCACAGTCACTGCACTGTGTAATGTGGTCAAAGTTTTACGTACTGATCTTCTGTTGTCTCCCTTCTGGAAGCCCCAGCAGCCAGTGCCACTCCTGGATGAGGCATGTAGGCAGCTCACATGATAGTTGACTGTTCCCATCTTTCTAGTATATATAGTTCTGAGTTTTGAGATATGATTTCCTCTAATTTTCCACTATTTTCAGCTCTTCCACTGACTTACTGTCCTAACCCCAAAGCCATGCTGTTTGTTGGAGAAAGCTTCCAGTATCTTCTGTAAAGTTCCTGTGTGCTCTTCCCCTTCATCCTGCACTGCTCTGAGGAAGGCTTTCTTAGGGAGAAGCAGTCTTGGGTAGCATGGTGCCACCACAATCTGTGTACTTTTTGGAGGTCTTTGTGAACGGTGGAGCCACTGCCAAGGGCTAGGCCCAGGAGAGGTGTCTGGGAGGCAGTTATAGCATAGGGCATGTTCTGTGGGGTCTGTGATTCTCAGTGGTTTGGTGCCTCAGTCTGCTCCATTCCTTGGGCCCAGTGGTCTTCAGGGATCATTGTTGACGCTCCCCTGAGAGCACCTTCACTCTGGCTCTTGCTAGTGGGCAGGATGCTCGGATGGCATGATTTTCAGCTGGATCATTGCTATGGAACAGCTGCCAGAATTTCCTAGCTGGATGTGTCTGTCTTCTGGAAGTCTAGGAAGGAAGGTAGCATTGGCTAGAGGGTCCAGGCTCCTCCTAAGTTCCAGTGTCCCCCTGGCCCCACTGAGCTCAATGCGAGCAGAGTGTAGCTGCTGTCCTTTCCTGTCCCTAGGCATCACCTCCAAACTGAGCTGGGACTTGGTGGTTCTCTGAGCACCCGGTTCCTCCTAGGGTTTTGCTGGCCTTCATTTTCTAGCTGGAGAACAAAGGTCTAGGTTATGATGGGGGTCTAGCCTTGGTCTCACACTGACAGTGCTCCTTCTGTCGATTGCAGACGAAAGAGTAGTTCATCCACTTTCCTGAGCACACAGCATCTGGGCTGGGGACAAGGCTGAAATAACCCGGATCCTACACTTCCCACAGAGATGGTTTTGGTGAAGGGACTTGAAGCATAGAAATTTCTCAGACAAGGGTCTGGCGCCCTGTCCTCTGGTGGTCAGCTGTTCCCATAAAATGCAGTCTGCGCCCGCATTAAAGATGGGAAACTGGAGCCGAGAGGTGGCAGGCTTCTTATCAGCAGACCCAGCATTTAAAGCTAGGACTGCTGGGCCCAAGCCTTGTCACCATGATGGCACTGAGATGGGACAGAGCTCATGGCTGACTCAGAAGGGAGGTGCTGCACGGGATGGAGGCACACATGCGCAGGGGGTGGGGGTGGGTGGGTATTCCAGGTAGTGATTCAGTCTGTCAGTCTATTTCTCTCACCCCAGGGTGTGCCTCAGGCACTGCTGGGCTATTCAGGAGGCAATGTCAGTCAAGTTTGAAGCGCCTGAGCCACCAAGGAGGGGGAAGTAGGTGGCTGTCTATTGGCACCATTGACACCAGCCCCACATTCTGAGTGACCTGTGTCCTGAGGCCTGGCACTCCTTTATGAATCCATCAGACTTACTGCTAATGCCCTGAGTTCTAGATCTGTGCTACCCAGCCCTCCCTCATTCCACTTCTGTCCTGTGATAATAACCAAATACTATCAGTTGCGATGAATTAATTTTTAATAAGAAATGAATCACTACACATCTGTTATTTAAAACTCAAGACAGATAAATAAATTCCACCCTGACTTTGACACCCTAGTCCCTTGCTGTTGCCGCCCAGAGGGCAAACATGATTTCATACAATTGTACTCCTTGGTGAATCTGACCTCCTTGGCACTGTTGGGATGCCAGTGTTCATTTAATTATCTGGCCACCAGGTGGCGCCAAATTGTCATGCAAAACCCCAGTCTCCCCACCTGGAGTCTGTCTTTAATCCTGTGAGCCACCCTTCAAGTGTGCGACTACTTTTCTAGGTATTGTGTTGCTCCAAGTGTTTCCCTTACTTATTTAAGAATATACAGCATTGATTTTTACAGAAAGATAAAAAACCCAAGGGTGTCATGCTTTCTTTGAGAGGCAGTGATGTTAGTTTAGCAGGTTTTTCTGTATGTCTTTGTCATGTGTGTACATGTGTCCTCAGCAGCATGTATAAATGTCACTTTTAAAGTGAAGTCTGCCCATTGGAAGTTGGTTCCTCCACAGTTTTCTTTTTTATTGTGTATCACTTGCCGACAAGCAGTGCTTTATTTATTGTTTACTGAGGGGTTTCTAGATTCTTCCTTACCTCTATGTCCCTGGAGTCCAGGATAGTGCCCAGTACAGACAAACGTTTGGGTAAATGTGTGTTGGCTGGATGAGTGTGTAGATGTGTACAGACCTCTGAGCTATGGGCGTCTTTCCCTGTCTGTAATTATGGCTGCTCTGGACCAGCTCATCTGCTTCTCAGAACGGAGCAGCACTAACCAGGAGAGGGGCACATGTGTGGGTTGGAGTTAGTGACGGCCTGTTGTAGGCCTGGTAACCTGTCCTGTAGGCCCCTGCCATGCCTTCATGGATGTTCATGATCTGCTTTCAACCCTGTAGGTTTTCATGTTTTCAGGGCCAAAAGTGCCATGTCCCCAGGAGTCCCAGCCTGGGCTGCCAGGGGACCCTTCACATCAAAGATGCTAACTCATCACTTGCCACTTGATGCCATAAACTTTTTCCTGGCTTATTGGCTGTTGTCATCTTTTCCTAAACCAGAGTTAAACTTGTCAGTGTATTTAAATCTAACATTTGCCTAGCGTGCACCAGGACCTCAATTCCATCCCCAACACCACAGAAAGCCAGGTAGAACACACACACACAGAGACACACACATACACACACAGACAAACATATACACACAGACACATACACCCACAGACACACAGATAGACAGACAGACAGACACACACACATACACAGAGACACATACACACACACAGACAAACATATACACACAGACACATACACCCACAGACAAACATATACACAGACACACATACACACAGACACATACACCCACAGACATACATACATACAGACACACACACACACAAGTTGGCCACTCGTTTCCTGACTTTCTGCCTTTGTATGACCTTCAGGAAAGGCCTCTTCCCTCTAATACTAAAAACAAACAAATCTGGTTTTTCTCTAATGTTTTGTTTTTACTTTTGTCTGTTTAAATATTTAATCCGTGAAACTTTTTTTTTGTTTTTTGTTTGTTTCTTGTTTTCAAGACAGGGTCTGACTATGTAGTCTTGACTGTCCTGGAACTCACTCTGTAGGCCAGGCTAGCTTTGAACTCACAGAGATCTGCCTGCCTCTGCCTCCTGAGTGCTGGGGTTAAAGGCATGCGCCACTGTGCCTGGCAAACATTTATTCTCATATATATAAGGCTTTGAACAAGTTTCTGCCCTCCCCAAGTGAATAATAAATTGTTTCACCAACATTTTAAAATGCTGCGTGTTCCTCAGCTGTCTGAACTGCATGCCCTTGATTGTACAGCACTCCTTCCCTGAGCTCCAGCTCTATACTTTCCATACTTCCTACTGATGTGGCCGCATCTGTTCTGGGGCCTCTTCTCGCTATGGCTTCCTGACAGGCCAGTGCCCTTCTTATCACACTCATTCTCTCTCCTTTCCGGAGAACTTCTAAGTTACTTTTAATTATTATTCCAGATAAATTTTTTTAGATCAGTTTGTTGAGTCCCAAAAGGAATCCTCTTTGAATTTAGAACAAAGTTGCATTTGTCTTATTTATAGATTAATTGGGGAAAATTGATGGTTTTTTGGTATTGTTTCCCGGGGAATGAAAAAAATCTTTAAATCTTTTTCTTTTAAAAAAATTCATTTATTTTTATTTTATGTGTATGGTTGCTTTGCCTGTATGAATGTGTGTATCATTTGCATGCACTGCTCATGGAAGCCACAGAGGGTGTCAGATCCTTTGGAACTGGAATTACAGATGGTTGTAGGCCATTATATGGGTGCTGAGAGCAGAACCTGGGTCTTCCCTAAAAGCAGTGAGTGCCACTGGACCATCTTTTTAAAAGTTATATATATATATATATTTGTGTGTATATGAGTATGTGTACATGTGTAGAAATCAAAGGACAGTTTACAGAGGTCTCCTCACATCATGTGTCCCAGAGACCAAACTTAAGGTTGTCAGCCTTGGTGGGAGGAGCCTTTGCCCCCCCCCTCCACAGTCATCTCAGGTCCTTAAATAACCTTTTAATACTACTTTATAATCTTCTTCAAATAATTTCTGTACATTTCTTTAAGATTCCCATCTGGAGCTTTTCTGTTTTATGCTTTGTATTTCCAAGCTGGTTGTTGTTAGTGGAAAGGAAATGACCTTGAGAACTGATGTCCAGCACTCACAGTTGCCCTTGTTTTATATATATATAGTCCTGTGTGCCCTGTAAGAGACCCTGATCCATTCGTGTCTTTCTTCCCTGTATTTTGAAGCTGAAACTGATTATCATTCGTATTTTAAGTCCCAGCAAGGTTTGGAGAGGAGAAAGCAAATACGAGGGTGTGCTTCACGCTTTGGGAAATAAAATCAGTTTCTGGGGTGTGTTGTGAGAATGTCACCCGTCCACACTCACTTGTGGACCATCATGTACCTCTCCCCCCACCCCCAGTTCCCTGTGGAGTGTGGTTGGGCTGTCCCTTGCCGCAGCCTCTGTTAGAGTTGACAGACAGCTGTGATGCCTCTGTCAGCTGTCCTGTCTTGTCCTTTGTGGACAGCCTCGATCCTTCTCCAGGTACTGGTTAAGGACAGTGATACGAAGAACTGGGACTCTAGGGCCTAGACAGTGCTTATGATGTTTGTCAAGGAGACCTTGGAATGTGGGTTTTCAGATCCACCACCCTATCCCTGGTTTTGTGGTTTCTAGAAGAAGAACTTGGCCACAGGAGGAGTGGCTGATGAGAACAAGAGCCTCATTGTGAGCCAGGCTAGCCAGGCACCCCAGTTCAGAGCTCTCTTGGTTAAACAGGCTCCCATCTGAGCTTTGTGTATAGAAAATGTACCCTTTATTGTATGCTTTGTAGGTCAGGATCTACCCTGGCAAGGGTTACTGTGTGGAGGCAGGGATGCAGTCAGTGGAGGACTGCTTGGGGGCTTTGGGTGGCTTGAGTGTAGGGAGGAGACATGGCTACATAGATGCATAGATACAGAGATGCAGAGAGGTATCTCTGTACTTGGTGGGCAGAGGCTGCAATCTTTCTCCTTCAGGTGACATCACTAGTCCCAGAGCAGATGTTCTTTGGCTCACTGAGATCAAGCACATGCTTGAGTAAGGGTCCTATAGAGTTGAATTCCAGATACCATATCCTTAATGCAGAAGGGAAGGAAAGGTACCTCACAAGGATGTTTCCAGGATGCTGTGGGTGTCTGGGGCATTTCAGCCTGGCTTCACTCATTTCCACAGCTTTAATGCCTCTGAGCATCCCGAGGTCTCCTCTGCCTCTTGGACACGCAGCAGGTCTGACTCACCCTGGTTCAAGAGGGCCTATGCTTGTGACCCCCCACCTCCCAAACAGGATTTCTCTGTGTAGCCCTGACTGCCCTGGAACTCCCTCTGTAAACCAGGCTGGACTCGAACTCAGAAATCTGCCTGCCACCGATTCTCAGTGCTGGGATTAAAGGTGTGTGCATCCACTGCCTGGCTGCTTGTTTCTCTTAAGATGGCCAGTACTGATGGAGTGGGTATAAATAGAGCGGCTCAGGCTCCTCCCCGCTGGTCTTGCATACAGTTTCTGTGCAGGAGCCAGCAAAGAGCTTATTTGCAGTGCAGCGACTGAGACAGCACATCCCAGCTCACCCCTGCATTCAGCTTTTCCTCCCACCATCTTTGGGATCCATTTTTGCACTTATTTGCAACATTTGGAAGAAATCACACTCTTGTAGTTAGGTATGCCTGGGTGTGTGCATTTTCTTTGAAGCAGCTTCCATTGGCTTAGGAAAAAGTGATTATTCTGCCTTTTCTCTCCATGAGGTCTGTGTGTCTGCCCGTTCAGCTCAGGCTATCCTGTGGTTTCCTGAGCTGCAAGTGCTGAGGAGCACTCTGAATGCCTGGAAGGGGCCCAGGGCTGCATCTGGGCTTTTCCTTTCCCTCTCCAGAAGCCCACACACACAAGGCCAGACTCTTGTCATGAGAGAAGAAAGATGTGGGGTTGTTCTGTGGTTCTGATAATAGCAGCCACGTCGCTCTTAAGGAATTACATCATGAGAACTGCTTTTTTTCTTGCACTGTTTAGTTTTCTGGAGAGGGTTAGCAGCCAGAGCATGTGTATGTGTGCACCAGGAGAGAGGGGTGGTAGGGTTGAGAGGTAGAGGGAGGGTGAAAAGAATGGATGGGGTTTGTGTACAGGCTGATTTGCCCAAACTTAGAAAGCTGGTGCCACATTCCCAGTGTGACACGAGCGCAGACATGAAAAGATGTGTATCTACACATAGTATTTGAATCCATCTTCCTGTGTCACTGTTATATCTATAAATCAGTGTCCTAGTTAGGGTTTCCATTGCTCCGAAGACACCATGACCAAGGCAACTCTTATAAAGAAGAGTTGGGGGGCTGGCTTGCAGTTCAGAGGTTTGGTCCATTATCATCATGGCAGGAAGCCTGGTGGTGTGCAGACAGACATGGTGCTGAAGATGTAGCTGAGAGCTCTTCATTCAGATCAGCAGGAACAGAAAGAGACCCCGGGCCTGGCTTGAGCATCTGAAACCTCAACCCCCCCCCCCAGTGACAGTGACACAGTCCCTCAAGGCCACATCTGCCCCAGTAAGGCCACACATCTCAATAGTGTCCCTCTCTTCCTCTCTGTGAGCCTATGAGGGCTGTTTTTATTCACATCACTACATGTGTCTTACAGATGCACATAAATTCTGTCTCCAGAGTCAAACACAGCTTGTGTCTAACGGATTGTGACAGGCTAGAGAGTCAGGTTGTACCTGAGCTCCTTGAGGTATAAGGCTGGCCGGAATCCTCTGCACAGAACAAGGTTGATGAACACTTCACCTCTGACCAAATAAGGGAAAACCAGAGGCAGATACTACTGCATTAGCCCCACAGGCCTCTCCTGTTCTTGCTCACTGGGCTTCCCTAGCACCTGTGAGAATCAGAAGACACGGCTGAGAAGGGCCCTCTGCTGCTTGTGTTGCAGACACCTGGTACCCCATGGTTCCGGTTGTGCTGTCCTGTCCTCGAGGCCCCCATCTTCCATATCAGCGCTATGGCTCTTCTCCATAAATCCATGTTGACCCTTGTAATACGCTGCTCCACCATTCTCCATGCTTAGGAGATGGCCAGATCTGTCCTGGCCCTTCAGAATCCATGCATGCTGGGACAGGGTCAAGGCTCAGGGTTAGTAGTACTTGCTGTTCCTCAGGAGGACCCAAGTTCAGTTCCCATTCATGTATGTTGGCTTACAGCTGCCTGTAACTCTAGATCTAGGGGATTCAGAACTCTTTTATGACCTCTAAGGGAGTTTACACAAGGCGCGCGCACGCGCACATACACACACACACACACACACACACACACACACACATGCAATCCCCCTCCTGTAGTCTACAAGGCCCTTCAGTTGTATCCTAGCCTGTCTGTCCACTGTTTCCTGTGAGGTCCCAGAGGTCCCAGCCATGGTCTTTGGACACAAGAGCTGTATTTGGCAGCTTCAGGACCCACCCTGGGTGAGTGGGGCTTGCTCACAGCCTGATGGGGATGCTTAGTCCTGTCCCACTTGGTCCTGTCACTTTCCATACATAGGCACACTTCTTGTCCATCATTGAGGCTGTTTCTGTCATGGTGAGATATACAGGTCAGAAACAAGTGGGCTTTCTTTCCAGCTCTACCTTCCATGGAAATCATGATCGGCTGCACAGCGACTGGCAGATGGCTTCTCCAGGTAGCCTGGGCCAGTACCAGGGGAAGCACAGGTCCAGCCTACTAGATGGGTAGCCCCATGCTTTGACCACTAAGCTTGGTTTCCTGGAGCCCATTCATGGCAGCCTCCTTCCTAGCAGCAGAAGCCTATATAGTCTCACAGATCACAGAACCATGAACCATGAATTAAAGGTAATTGTTTGCCTGATTAGGAGAAGAGAACAGGAGAAAGCAAATGGGAACTTGTAGGGGAAGGGATAAAGTTAATACAACAGTAAGTAATAGCAATGACCATGAGCTGACTTGGCCAGGACAAGTGTTTCACATGTCTTTTCTATGCTCTGGTAAGAGGGATGCATATGAGCCCAGGACTGTTCAGGATTTGAATTCATGAGGCCTCAGTTTCCCAGGAACCCAAGTAGTTTCTACCTTCTATTGTAAGTGGTCTGTATCTCCTGGGCCACTTGCAGTACAGACATGAGTGAAATATCTAATGTTTAGCAGGAAGGATGCTGCCATTGGTGTATACTGCCAGATGGGGTTGGAGAAGAGGGTGGGGCTGGCAGTCCATCATCCCCTCTAACATTTATATGTATGTGTGTATTCCCATGCATGTGCACACCCATGCCATGTCATGAATGTGGCAGTCAGAGGACAACTTGAAGGGAATCATTTCTTTCCTTTTACAATGTGGAATCAAATGAAAATCAGGTACTCAGACTTGTTCACACATGCCTTTCCCCACTGAGCCATCTCCCCCGGCCATGGCAGGCAGCATCCTTTGGAAGAAGCAGGGAGCCACCAGGACAACTTGAGAGACTCTCTGGTTTGGGCTGTACTCAGAAGTTTGGGGTGCGGGCCTGGTTTCCCTGGGGAGACCCACAGAGCACCAGACACATGCAGATAGGAGCAAAGCCTGCCTCAGCCTTGAACTTGGAGTGGACTGGCTGAGCTCTTGAGCTGGGTGTATTTTCACATTTTTTGGGAGCTCTTGCGCCTTTCATAGTGCCCTGTCCATCTTCTACCTAGGAGTGTTTTGTGGCTCTGGGTTCCATCTCTTCTCAGCTGAAATGATGCTGTTTACTCCATCACTTCAAAGGGAATGGCAGGCAGGCCAGGTAAGGACCTGTCATGAAGCTCAGGGTGCTTTGTGTTGCAGCTTAACAGTCCCATGTTCCTCATTTCTGGGATGTATTTGTCATCATCCAGATTTAGAACGTCACCTCAAAAGTCTTCTGTGTCTGTGTGTAGTCTTCTCTTGCCATGGACACTTTATTCCTGTAAATTTGCCATTTCTGGGAGTTTCCTAAGAATAGAACACACTGTACATTCTTCTGCACATGACTTCTTCCACTAGCATTGCTTTCTTGAGGGTTAATCACACGGTGGCTTGTGCTGGCATCTTGTTTCTTTTCATAGCTGAGTGGTAGTGTGCTGTGTGGTTGGGTCACACTGCCTTGGCATTCACTGGAGACAGATTCTAACTTGGTTCCAGCTCTTGCTGTTAGGAGTGATGCTGTGATAGGCTTCCTCTGTGTGTCTGTACGGATGAGCATCCTTTGCAGTAGATGCGGGAATCAGATCACTGGGTTGTCTTAACTGGTCAAGAAGCCGCCAAGCTATGTTCTGAAGTGGTTGTAACATTTCCCTTTTCACCAGCAATGCACAAAGGTTTCATCCAGTCCCCAGTCACTTGGTATAGTCTGGTTTGGTTTGGTGTTTGTTGTTCTAATTCTGGCCATCTTGAATGAAGTGGTGTCTTTATGGTTTTTTGGTTTGTGTTTCCCTAGGGCTTTCCCTTATTAGTGCTCGCGTTCTCTCTCTCTGTCTCTCTCTCTCTGTCTCTGTCTCTCTCTCTCCCCTCCCCCCCACAGTATTGGATCCCTGGAGCTAGAATTACAGGCAATTGTGAGCCACCTGAATGGATGCTAGTGCTCTGACAGTGCAGTGCTGTGTCCCTTCCCCAGCCCTCTCCCACCTCTCTGTCCCTTCCCAGATGACCGCCCCACTATCTTTCAGTGCTTTGCTATAAGCAGCTCAGTCTGGCCTGGCCGCTCTCACTTGTCCTGCAGGAATTTCTGTGAGTTCTGTTCTTGCTGTCTCCCAGCCCATCTCCCCTTTGCCACCTTAGCTCAAGGCACCCATCCTCTGGTAACTGCAGTCAGTTTCCATCTTGTGCCTAGATGAGAAGATACTGGTGGCTTACAGTATTCTGGGAGGTGACAGATGTTCTCTTGAGCCTGTGCACATGAGCAATTTAGGCAGAAAAGCCAGACCTGACCTTCAAGGGGATCTGGGTGATGCTTCTGCTGGATAGAATAAGCAAATGCACCAGAGCGTGACCTCTGTGTGCCTCAATTTTCCTCCTTAGAAAATGGGCAAGATTGAAAGGGCTTCTCTTGGGATAGTAGAAGCAGGGAGATGAATTGAGGAGTCCAGCACAGGGCTCTGGGTGAATACTTTGTGGGGTCAGTTGTGATGGCACAGTGTGGTGTCCAGTTTCTTCATCAGCCTTCATCTTTCTTTGGAATACATCTCTGGGGCCTGTGAGGGCCAGGTCCATCCTGGGATGGATGGTTGTATGTGGGACCCAGTGATCCCCAAGAGGCAGGATGGCTGGGCAGTGATATGGGCCCAGTGCTTCCAGAAGAATCAAGAAGGCAGAATTTATACAGCTGTTGGACACTCGTAATTAATCTAGCATTTTCTAGATGTATGTATGAGCTCAGTAATGGCACAGACACACCATTTTTCACGGAGGGAAACAGTCATACAGGCTCTGTGGGTCAGCCTGGGCTTGAAGGCTACCAGCTATACCTTTCTTTTCAGGTCTCCTGGCTGATCCAGTTCGAGGCTGGCGTGTTTGTGTGGGTTCGGAGCACATTTTTATGAGTACCTTTGCCTTGCAGGCAGGTTATGTCACCCGCAGAGGTGGCACCGAAGTTCCCTGAGGTCTGGAGACTATGTACAAGAAGAATGGTCTGATGGCTAGCGTGTTGGTCACCTCCGCCACTCCACAGGTATGAAGGCTGTGGGAGGGTAGCGGAGCAAGTGGCCATGGCCATCAATACAGGCCTTCTTAGGCTCCGCCACTCCAGTCGGGAGGTTTGGGAGCTAGTCAGCCCTGTGGATGGTGGTGTTTTCTGAAGTTGTTCTCTTCAAAGAAAAACAAATACCTCTTCAGTCCAGCTGTGGCAAGTGCCACATTCCATTTTGGTGGCAAAAAGGGATCAGACCTTTCCCAGGAAAAACCACTGTTGATTATAAATAAGCCATTTGTTTCAAAATGAGGTCAGACAGAAGCCAGTCCAGTTGGCCCTTGAACTTATTTACCTTGCTTCTTAGGAAATGGCTGTAAGGATTGGTGGTCTAAGTGGCCTGGGCAGGGACTCTGTGTAGGGTCTGGAATTTGCTTTCCAAGATCAATAATGGTACAGACACACAGGAGGAGGGGTGTTGTCTGAGGCTGGTGCCTCTGTGTCTAGGGTGTAGTGCTGGTTCCTCAAGCATGCTGGTGAAGCAGGGTTGGGTCTGAGCATCCCACAGGAGGTTTTAAAATGACCTCAGATTAACTAACCAGAGGTCATCGAAGCCAGTTTCTTATCAGTCTTTCAAAAAAAATATCCTTGGGCTGATCTCTAGTCTTGAAATCACACTTATGGATACCCTTAAGCATTTTAGAAAATTTTATTTTTAAATGATATGCATATGTTCATGTGAGTGCAGTGCTCATGGAGGCCAGAAGAGAGCATCAGATTCCCCCTGAAGCTGGAGCTAGAGGAGATGGTGAGTCTCCTGGTGTGGGTGCTTGGAGCTGAACTCAGGCCCTCTGAAAGAGCAGTTTGTACTCTTACACTGAGCCATCTCTCCAGCCTGGTGGATACCTTTTAAATTTCCAAGGAGGCCAGAGTAGTTTCATAAAATGTGGAGTTGTCCTTATCACCACTGTCCACAAATATGTTTGGAGCAACTTTTGATTCAACCAGTACCCTTAGCTGAGGGTTTGGGATGTTACAGCAATGCTCTAAGGCCTGACATTCAAGGAATAGACAAGCTCTGGTAACTAGAGGACCAGACTTCTGTTTGTGTCTGTAACTTACATTCCTTCTAGAGTCAAACATCTTCTTCTCTGGCTCGTGTGTGTATGTATGCATGTATCCACAGATGTGTATACTCACATGCTACCCTGTGCATGTTCAGCCCTCTGTGCATGGGATGCATCAACCATACATCAAAAATGTTCCACAAAAACTCACTCCTCTACCTACTATGTACAAACTTTTCAGTCATTTTCTCTCTGAACAGCAGCAATGACTCCGCACAGCATTTATTTTGTGATAGATATTAGTCACCCAGAAGTGACTCAGAATATGTGGGACAACTCACATAGGTTCTATATACCTTTTATGCCTGGGCTTTGAGCATTTGCAGGTTGGGGTATTGTTCAGGGCCTCCATGTATGTGACTGTAAGTACTTTAGTGTTTGTGGAATGAATGCATACATGGAAATTGAAGTGCTTAGCAACCCAGTGACTGAATGACATATATCACTTGCATACACCCAGCTTGTTATATTTTTGGTATGCAATCCTTTGTCAGTTGGTAGATGAGGAACCCAAAGCACAGAAAGGAGAAAAAACTGGCTTCCAGATCTGGGCAGGTGGGTGGTTCAAACCCACTCTCCCAGACTTTTGCATTGGTGTCTTTAATGTATTGCCCTGTCAACCTGGCTGGCTGTGTCTTAAAGTAGGTGGAGAGTGCACATCAAGATCTTGGCGAATTCCAGGCACACTGGAGCCAGTCCTATTAATTTTCAGCTTTTTTCAGATCAGATTATCTTGGGGAGACAACTTCTTCCACTTAAAGAACTTTTAAAATGACACTTGTCACACACCTCAGGCCCCTGAGTGAGCATGTCCTGGGGAGGGAGGAGGTGATGGTGGTGGGTTCTGAAAGCTTAGTGCTTCTGGTTTGTTTAGTGACTGGTGATGCTACTCTGGGACACAGCATTTAATATGGTTCTGTACCTGCACAGACACAGCAAAATGAAGTTAGTGTCTGAGGCCAGGTGGCAGCTGGTATGAAGCTGGCATTCTATCTGGGCCTGCATGCCTGCCGAGCTGGCATGGTCTCCTCCTTCTGACACCACGTGGAGTATCAGTGTGGAGATACCTCAGGCCCAGGCACTGAGGTGGCCTGCTTGCATTTCCACTCTGACCTCACACTGTCATAACATCAGCTTTCTTCAGTGACCTAAAAACACCCTAGTTTCCAGGAAGATTGCAACATTTCCCTAGATAGAGAGTGAAATAAACAGAAATTAACAGAAGCAGATTCTCTCACCCTACTCTAAGATGGTAGAATGAGCAGAAACCACAAAGTCTCAACCTTCTGAGTTGAGATGATTAAAACCCTTTATGGGCAGGCACAGGTTTGGGTGATGAGCCCAAGGGAGCACCCAAGTGGACCTTGATGAAATGTAGTCTCATTAAAAAGAAGGTGAGTCCTTCTTTTGGCACCTTCACAGGGATGGGCTTCATGGACTCCATCCAGTTTGGGGAGTTTCCCCTTGTTTCCCTGTGGGAGACCCCTGTCCTCACATGCAGGATTCAGTGACCCTTACAAACTCAGCAGTTAGCCCTCAGCTCATAAGCCAGCCCTTGGTGTGCCTTACACCTCCAGAGGCAGCCTTACCGTCCATGTCTCTTAAACTGCCTGGCTAGCCTGTAAGGGGCAAAGGGGAACTGAGAAGTGGCTCCACAGCAAGAGTGCAGGCCTGTAACCCTAGCTCCAGGAGAACAAAGGCCTTCTTGTGGCTTCTTTGGGTACCTGTGAACAGATGGCACACATGCACATGCATAAATGAAATAAATCCTTAAAAATAAAAAAGAAAGAAACAAAATGGATGATCTCCTCAGGTCCCTGAGTCTGGAGGCCTGTTCTGAGGGAGAATTAGGCTCAGATTCCTCTCTCTTTTGGGTGCTGGGGTCATTGTTGGCCAGAAGCTGTTAGGGTAATAGTCCAAAGCCATTTTGGGGGCTCAGAAAGAAAACTTCACATTCTGGCTTCTAGCTTCATGGGTAAGAAGTAACATGGACTCTCTTGGTTACCTGTAAAATGGGAATACAAACATGTGCATGCAGAGGACCCCTGAGGGCCAAGATGGTGTGTGAAGTGCTGCAGTGGGCACTTCTCATCATGTGAGCCTATCGTTCACAGTCTCCATTCTCCAGTCAAGTGCTATCTCTCTTTGCCTTTTCCACAGGGCAGCAGCAGCTCAGACTCTCTGGAGGGCCAGAGCTGCGACTATGCCAGCAAGAGCTACGACGCTGTCGTCTTTGATGTTCTGAAAGTGACTCCAGAGGAGTTTGCCGTAAGTGGCGGAACTGATGGTGGTACCGTCACAGGGTGTTGGAGGGAGAGTCGCTTCTCTGGGTTTCTGCCCAGGCTGGGAGTACCACGGATGTCCACAGTAGGAGACCAAGTGATGGATAAAGAAGGCTTTGGGTTTAGAATTGGCTGCCTTGGGAGGAACCCACAGGACACCTGCACAGTAAGAGAAGGAACAGGCCTCAGCACAGCTTACAGAGCACACACAGTACACAAGCAGGCACATTTGGCTAAGATTTGGACCTGCTGCTGACGCATTTCACAAAGCCAGCCTATTACTCACTATGCTTTTTGGCTATGGACCCCATGCACGTGTGATTCTTTTTCTCCTTTTTCTTGCGTCCACCTTCTGTATGTTTATGTACTGTGCCCTGCAGCAATCAGTGCTATTGTTTGTCTTCAGCCTGCATTTGTTTTCTGGAGTCCCCCTGGAACAGAGGTGGCTTCTCATTTGCCATGGTGCTTCCTTCTCTTGGTGTTTTCTGGGGGTGACTTCAAGCCTGACTCCGAGCACTGTTCCAGGGGCTGTTTCTCTGCAGACCCATGACTCGCCCCTGACGTGCCCCCTCCTCCCTTCCCTTTCCTTCCTCCGTCCTCCTCCTCCTTCTTGGTCCCCATGCTATAGAGACTCTATGCCAACTAGGTGGGTCTTTTCTGTTTGTGTGGCTCTGGATGCCAGCCAGCAGCTTCTCTTTGTATGGTCTGTATTCCCATTCTGAGAATCTGAGGTTTCTCAAATATTGGTCACGGCCTGCCTGTGGCCCTCATGGCTCTGGTTATGCATAGCTCCAGCGCCATAGCTCCTGTGGCTCTGATTGTGGCCTACCATGGCTCTTGTCTTGACACCTGTCGCTGTAGTCCTGTCCTCTCATGGCTGTGCTTGTCACTCCTGTGGCTCTGGTCACGGCTTCAGTGGCTGGAGTTGGGGACTTTTGTAGCTGGCTTTAGTAGCGCTGAGCTGATTGTAGCTTTGTGCCTCTGGCAATGGCTCCCATGGCTCTGGCTGTGACTATCATTGTTTGGATTGTGGTTTTGTGAGCTCAGGAACACCTTTGGAGCTGAGCACTCTGTATTTTGCATTCTGCTTTCGGTTGTTGATTGACAGGGGGATCTAATGGCAGACCTTCAGGTATCTTTTGTTATACAGTACAATATTAACCAAACAAGCTTGTTTGCTTATTATGGTCTTGAGAAATCCTTACATGAAGGCTCTGGCTAGGATGTGAGGAGTTAGTGTGGTACTGTTAGGAAAGTATATACAGATAGTCCTCATAAACAAAGCCTGTTTTCCCCCTTTGGCTAACCAACTAGCTTCTCCTAACCACATAATAGCACAGTTTTCTTAGGGTGGGGGCTGAACAGTGCTCTGACAGGCCCTTCCAGGCTGCAGCATTCATTTCTGCAGAGGTGTTGTGTAGTGTGTGCTGACTGGCTCTCTCATGGGGATGGAGAAAAGCATAGCAGGTGTAGTCAAGTGACTTTGGGATGTGACTAGTGCTCCCTGTTCAGATGCTGTTGGGTGGACAGGCACCTGGAAACCAGTGGGGAAAGGAGGGACCTGGCCTCACCTTGGAGGGCTGTAGCCTGTGTCTCCCTCTTCTCCCCGCCCTTTGGGAATAACTCTCATAGCCCAAGGGAAGGGTTGCTCAGCAGCCTTTGAAGACATTGGTGACCAGGTGAGATTTCCTTGGGTATTTGTTTTGTGAGGCTCACCCTGGACATTGCATCCTTTCTGGTGAAAGCCGAGGGGTAAAATGGGATAGGTCTCTGAAAACCTTCTTCGTGTTAGCAACAGACAGTTCCCATTCTGGGATTTGTTCTGCCTTTGTGTGTCCATGTGCATGTGGTGTACATGGGCCTGCATGGAGGCCAGAAGTCAGTGCTAGGTTTCCTTCCCTATTGCTCTCTATCTTATGGTTTGAGACCAGGTCTCTCATTGGCCTGGGGCTCGTGACTAGATTAGGTTGCTGGCCAGAGAGGTCCAGGAACCCCCTTGTCTCTGCCTCCCAGCACTGGGATTAAAGACGTACACTGTCATACTCGGTGTTTTGTGAGCATGCTGTGGATCCAGGCTCAGGTTGAACAGCAAGCACTTCACCCATTAGCCTGTCTCAACAGCACTGATGTGTCTTGAGGAGACCATGTGAGCACTGTTTCTGACTGACAGCCTGAGCTGGGATCAGGATGTGAAACTCAGACCATTGGAAGAAACATGGCTGATTTGTCACCATTGGAGTAGAATTTCCTCTGTAGGAGCTCATAAGCAGGTTGCGGGGGAGGGAACATCACATCTTATCTTCATACCAGCTGGACTTGGGCTCTTCTCCTAAGTATCATTGCACTCACTCCTGGTTTTCACTGGACAGGAGGGACGTGAACTGGAACCACATGGCAGATTTCCAAGATGCCCTGAGCTGTTGGCTTAAATTTCCTATTTCTTTTTTCTTTTTTTTAAAAAAACTTTATTTATTATTTATTTATTTGCCTTGGTGTTTGCCTGGAACTGGAACTACAGACAGTTGTTAGCTGCCATGTGGGTGCTGGGAATCGAACCCGGGTCCTCTGGAAGAGCAGCCGGTGCTCTTAACTGCTGAGCCATCTCTCCACCCCCTTAAATTTCCTATTTCAAAAGGCCTTTCTGCTCCTTGTGTGGTGCAATTGAGCCAGGTGTGGGAGCATGTGACTAACAACCCTGGGGTATGTATAGTAGAAAAGGTAGCTCTGAGGGCTTGTAGCACTCACTAGCCGCTCTACCCAGATCCTGAGGACAGGTTATGCAGATGCCATCAAGGGGAAAGCCCAAGAGCTGGGATCCATCAGGTGCCTTATTGTTCTTGGTACAAAACTTCCATTAGTGGGAACATTCCCCTTGTGCCCTGGGAGGGACAGGATGCTCACTACACAAATCCCTGACCATTTCCCTTCCATTATACTCTGAGGATGCTCTGCTTTGGTCTGTGTTCTATGCTGGCCACAGTTCTGTGCCTATGCCCCAGCTGTGGTCATAGGTAACACGCTTTATGTGTTGCTATTTTTTTTCTCTAGTGTTTTGTTGGTATAAGGCTTTTTGGTAACCAAGTGTAACAGCTTCTGTTTCCTTTTCCTTGAGCCGCTTTGGCATGTGACTGTTAGCCAAGCCACGTCTAGGCTCCTGGGCTGTACACTCATGTGTTAGCACACAAACCTGCCTCTGTTGTCCCATTAGCTGTATTTTCATTACACCCTCACTGTGTGCACACATACAGTGATGTGCTTGTCACATCAGACATTCCATATCTCTTATTTTAAGTTTTTGTCTTGTGGACTGCAAAATCTGAATATGTCTCACTGGACAGGTTCAGTAGACCATGTGTTGCAAAAGCCCATGGCTTTTCTTCCTGGCCTGTCTGAGAGGCATGTGATGACTGCCACCTGGCTCCCATGTGACACACAAAGGTGGGTAAGAAATGAAGTTACCTTGGCCCAAAGAGCTGTTACGGGTGATGCCTTTTCCCAGGTCCCGGACGAGCTTGTGCTTGTGGTCCTGTTAGTGACAGCCGCCTGTCTGTGCTGTGGGAGGGCCCTTTTCTTTTCTTCCCAATCTGTGCAAGGGGTCACTGAAAAGAGAGCAGCAGACATGGTGTGGCCGTGGCACGCTGCCTGCCAGGTCTTAGGGCTGCCCTGACCTCCCCGAGGGCTGCTGGGGCACACTTCATGCCTCATCTTGGTCTGTGGACACGTCTCAGATAGCTCTGCACCATGGAATTCTGGGGAGGTGGAGACTTCAGAAGAGAGGTTTAATTCCATATTCACCATTTATTTAAACTGGAGTAATAGTGTCTCCATCAGACAAAGTTTAACATAGTGTATTGACAACATTTTGAAATTAGGTAAGTAATTTATACTTGAAACAAAAATCCAAGTAGTGTAAATATTTCCAAACTAAAATGTTTCCCTTACTCCCTGACCCATCTTCCAAATGACTATGGTCAGCTCTGAGCTCATATCATCTTCAAAGGGAAGGGCCTGGACACAGATTTATAAGGAGGGATGTGGTAGGGTGAGAAGCACAGAAATTTATTTCTGTCTCTTATCAGCAATAAAAACTAACTCAGACTTATTAAAACTACTTGAAACCAAAAGCAGTAGGAGAAAACACCAGGGCAGGGTCATGACAAGGGATGCTTTAGGGCATCGGTTCTCACCTGTGGGTCATGATAGGGGTCACATATCAAAAATCCTGCCTGTCAGATATGTACATTACAATTTATAACAGTAGCAGAATTACAGTTATGAAGTAACAATGAAGTGATTTTATGGTTGGGGTCAGCACAGCATGAGGAGCTCTATTGAAGGGTCACAGCATTAGAAGGTTGAGAAGCACTCACTGTTCCAGGGGATAGAGAAGGTAAGACATGAAGTCAGCATATGGACTAATGAGATTATATCGGACACAAAGGCTCTGCCCAGCAAAGGAAGTGTTCAGCAGGGTGAAGGAACGGCCCACAACATGGAGAAAACATTTGCAAACTATATATACATTCACCAAGTAGTTAAGATCTAGAACATATAAGGGGCTTTAGAAAGCCCACTAGCAAAAAGCACAAATGAAACCAAAATAAACTAAGGGTTAGTGGGATTCACAACTGAGCAGTGGACCTGGTGGGTTCTCTAGAGAAGGCATGCCGGTGGCCAAGGGACAAGGGAGGATGCTCAGAAGTCACCAGGAAAAGGTAACTTAAATACATGAATTACATTAGCTCCAGGGAAAATAAAGAACACTCACTGGTGAGACGCAGAGAAAAGGACATAGGTGTGTCCTTTTGCTAGGCACATATGTTAGTGTAGCCGTCACAGAAAACAGTGAAGATGCTCCTAAAGAATTCAAAGAAGAACTAACATATGATCCAGCAGCCCCAGCACTGGGTCTATCTCCAAAGCAAGTGAAGTTTATACTTCTGTTTATTGTAGGCCCGTCTACAATATCTAAGACCTGTAAACAAACTGAGCTGGATAAGGAAAATAGGGCACGTACAGACAGTGGGTTGTTATTCATAAAAACGAATGAAATTTGGAGTATTCTGTTAAGTGAAGCAAGCCAGGCATAGAAGGGCACGTGCCACATGGTCTCCCTCATGTGTGGCATATAAAAAGGTCAGTCTCATAGAAGCTAGGGTAGAAGGTGGTCTCCTGCGCCTGGGAAGGAAGGGAGAAGGGGAAGGTGGGGAGACGCTGATTAGTGGAAAAAGACATTCCAGCCTGTGTTTGTGCAGAGGGCGAGCTGTATATTGCAGAAAGCACAGAGGATCTTGAGTGTTTTATCATGAAGAAATTATAACTGTCTGAGAAGCTAGATATAACTTGATTTAAATGTTACACGTGTCTAGCCATCATATGGTACCCCATAAATATGAAAGACTTCTTTCTTTGTTTCAAGTATCTCTGTATCTCTGTTCTCTTGTAGAGTCAGATCACACTGATGGACATCCCTGTGTTCAAAGCCATCCAGCCGGAGGTTTGTATCATCTTCATGCACTCCCACTGGGCTAGGGCTCGGGAGGGGTGGTCCTCTGAAGCCTCACAGACACACGTGTGTCCATTTTGAGTGAGGAGTTTGGGTTCTGCTGAGAAAGCCAGCATGTGGCCCAGTGTGGCAGGGCAGACCAGCTGGTTTCAGTCTGTACTGTGCAGCAGTCTCCTTGTACTCCTTGCCCCAGGCTGTCCTGGCGGAGCCCTTGCTGGAGAAGGGCATGTGAGTGTGTTTGCTGTGGAGCTTCTTATGCTGATCCCATACCCTGGTGCTTGCCTTGCTTCTGCTTTGAAACTGGTTGCCGCAGCGAACCCTCACATGTTTATATTAAAAGCATATATGCATTTTTAGAAGTGATAAAAGGGGCAAGAGTCAATATGGGTATTCAGAAATGAAATTTTCTGGTGAGATCCTCTAGTTGGTAAGGAGGTTTTATTATTTTACTCAGAGTTCCTTTTTTTTTTGCTAGCAAGAACGCCTCCCCACCCCTTCCACCCCCTCCAACCCCTCCACCCCCAAGGTTTACAGAGGGAGAGCTCTAGGTGTGGGCATCCTGCCATTAGCTTCTACTTCCCTCTGCCTTCCTTTCCTAGCTATACATGTAGTCCAGTTTGACCTCCCCAAAGGACCAGCATTTACAGTTTCCTAGATTGACAATGCAGTTCTCTGTCTAGTCCACTTAGTCATATAGTCAGTGCTCAGTCACCTGTGGCGAAGGGGCTGTGGTCAAGATGAGCAGATGCTGCTGTTCATATGCCTTGGAGTGAGGTGCAGGCAGGGAGTCAGCTCAGAAGGGTCTGCTGCAGCCAAGGTGTGGATTAGAGTATATGTAGCTTTACAGTGACTGCATGTCTCAATGGAGCCAAAGCATCTAGACCAACCACACACCCAGCCCTCCTACAACACAGGGAAAATCCATATTGCTGGCTGGCTGTGAGCTAACAGTAGCTTGTGTTAGTGTGTGCTTTATACACTGCCTTTGGGGGTTTACTGTTTTTGTTTGTTTGTTGTTGTCTTTAAAAAAATATTTATTTATTACTTATTTATACAGTGTACAGAAGAGGGCACCAGATGTCATCATAGATGATTGTGAGGCACCATGTAGTTGGGAATTGAACTCAGGACCTCCAGAAGAGCAGTCAGTGCTCTTAACCTCTGAGCCATCTCTCCAGCCCTTGTTTGTTGTTTTTGTTTTTAGTTTTTCAAGATAGAGCTTTCTCTGGGTAACAGCTCTGGCTGTCCTGGAACTCCCTCTATAGACTGGGCTACCCTTGAACTCACAGAGATCCACCTGCCTCTGCCTCTGCTACCACCTGCTAGGGTTAAAGGCACCACCACTACCACTGCCCAGCACATGCTTGCTATTTTTAATGGTGATACCATCTTTTTTTGTTTCATCCTAACGTGGAACAGTTTGTTGTTCCCAGTTAACAGTGCTCTGCCTCTGGGAGTCTTGCTGGCTAGAGCTGATGATGTTACCTTCACTCTCAGCTGAGTCTCTCTAGGTCTCTCTGTCTTGCTTTCAGTCTTTGTTTTTCTGAGATGTGGTCTTCTGGTCTTAACATATCTAAGGCTACCCTTGAACTTTCTATGTAGCCAAAGATTACCTTGCTTCTGCTGGGATTTCAGGTGTGTGCTACCACGCCTCACAGCTGAGGCTAGATCTGATTTACATTATCTCAGTTTTGATCTCCATCCCTTTAGATATATGGGTCTTTGTTTTTTAATCTGAGTGTCAAGGGTGTGGACCTAGTCTGTCAGGTGGCCCTCACTGACCAGGTGTGTCTGGGAGACAAATAGAAGTAGCCGGGTGTCTTTCCACTTCAGAGACTCAATACGGGCCAGGCAAGACTGTTCTCCAGGGCACTGCAGCCTGGAGGAGCCTTTCTAGGTGACATCTAAGGGTTGTTCCTAGACATTAAAGTGCATGCATTTTCCTTTAAAATATTCCATTTTGGAATTGTAAGTCTCAAGAATTTCCAGGGCAGCTGTCAAAGCACGGGATTCCCAAACTACCACCCCGGACCTGAACCCAGTTGGTACTATTCCACAGAAGTTTATCAGGTGACTGACCGATTGGAGAGCTACAGCCTACTTCTATGAATTATCTGAAACAACCCCAGGCTTGAGCTGCTAGGGCCTATGACAAGTTACCTAAAAATGGAGCCCATTTCTCTCTCACTGTCAGAACAATGGTAAAAGGAGTGAGCAGCTGCCCTACTTCTTTGAGGCTGTCCTTACTGTTAGCAGACTGAAAACTGGAATTTTTCCTTTTGGGGATGCCTGCCATATTGTGGTAGGACCACCCCAGAGTGAGAAGGGCATGAATGAGGCAGTTGTATGATGTAGGTCAGACTTCCCAAGAAGCAGAGGCCAGTGTTTGAGAGATGGATGGGCACTGAGTGAGCTGGGCTCCTAGCAGGTCAGCAGCCCACAGGGACAATATCTCTGAGGCCTGGCTGTGCATAGAGTGAAATGAATAAGCAAAGCCCAGGTGTCTGGGCTTCCTTACTGGAGAGTGACTTATGTGCTCAGACTGAGTGGTCTATAGTCAAAGATGAGAACCCCAGCAGCAGATTCTAAAACCAATGACTGTGGCTTTGTGAAATCCGAAAGTTATTCAAGGTTTGCTCCCATCTGGTGACTGACCAGATTACTCTGAATTCAGCCCTGCATAGATAATACAAATAATTGTGGCCATGGACCGTGTAGCCAGAACTTGACTCGTGCCCATCTGAGTATCTGCTACTGCAGAGCTCATGGCTTCCACCTTTGCTGGTATGGATGTAGATTTGGTATCAGGGTGCATGTGTCCAGGAAATAGTTGTTGACCTTCCCCAATGGTGACTGGGTTTCAGATGGTGACTGGACTTCCTGGGGTTTCCCTGGGAGGGGCATCAGCTGTTTTTCCTTGTTGCCATTTTGCCAGTGGCCCTAGATCTCTGCTTCCTCCATGCCCTGTTCCCAATGTTCAGGAGCTATTATCAAGCTGTCTGCTGATGCTGTATTTATTAGTGTGGAGTTGGGAAATCTGGCTTCATAAAAGGAGGCTCAGTGGGGCCGTGATTTCTGACATTGGGGGTCCTCAGGGCTTCCATCTAACTGCAGCTATGGAGAGTTCAGCCATTGTTGGAGGGCAGCCATTGGTACTTCGGGAAGAATGTTCCAGGAAGTGGAGTTTGTATGCACACAGGTGTGTCATGGAGACTTGGACAGAAGTGAGGAAGTAGGAAAGACCTGAAACCTCCTGGAGGACTCAGTCACGTGCTTCCCTGACTTTCTGATGCTGCTAGGAAGGCAGTTCCCTGTGGTGAGTGGTGCTCAGGGTCCTGCCCACTCACACCCTTGCCCCTGTGTCCCTGCCCTTTACATCGGATGCTCAGTGACCCATTGCCTGTGTACAGGCTTGTAGATGGATAGATGCTGATGTGGTGGTGTGCAGTGAATGTGGGCTCTGGGACAGGACAGGCAGCTTGGGTGGGGTTTGCATTGGCTTCTCTCAGCTGCCTTCTGATATACTTGCTGTCCTTTGCTTCCTTTTGTGTACTAAAGAAAGCGAGTTCTGTAACATACCCCAGGGTTATCATGTCAGTTCTCTGTTTTCTGTGTGACAAGCTACCAGATGAACTGGCATTCAGGAATGGCCTGGCTGGGTGGTCGTGGTTCAGAGGCTTACAGGAGGCTATAGTCAGCTGAGGGTGCAGCCAGTTCTGGAGACCTGCTTCCACTGTGGCTCCCCTGTGACATCTGGTAAGTTAGTCCTGCCTGTTGTCATGTACACCCTTTTTTTTTTTTTTTTTTTTTTTAAACTTTATTTATTTATTTGCCTTGGTGTTTGCCTGGAACTGGAACTACAGACAGTTGTTAGCTGCCATGTGGGTGCTGGGAATCGAACCCGGGTCCTCTGGAAGAGCAGACAGTGCTCTTAACCGCTGAGCCATCTCTCCAGCCCCATGTACACCCTTTTATAAGGCTACTCTAAGTCATCATGGTGTGACAGTGTTCTTGTGGTATGGTGACTTTCTCTTGAAGTGACCTAGAGAAACAAGGTAGAAGCCATAATGACTGACCTGGCCTTAGAATCTAGGCGTACCCTTCCCACAGTATTCTGTTAGTCCCACTGATGAGCCCAGTTTAGTGAGACAGGCACACAAGGGTTGAGCACAGGGAGATCAGGACCACAGGAACAGTTTGGTGCCACTTGTCACAGATAGTTTGTGTGATTCCATATAGTTATCAGGACTTCGGTAAGGCTTGTGTTTCCTCATTCATAGAATGGGGATGCTGAACACCATCCATAGAAAGTCATTTAAGCATGGGAAATGAACACATGCACAGAGGCTGGGGTTCTGGAAGGCTTAACCCTCAAAGTTTTAGGATCTGTGGTACATGCTGGGCATTGATCAATGTTCAATGTCAGTGTCATTTAACTCTCAGCTGGCCATGGTGTGAGTTCATTGATGTAAATGCCAGAGCCACTTGTCCCAGGGAAAGGAGACGGGAGCTGTGTTGACACCGTGTGACTGGCAGCACTCTTCAGTGGTGATAGAGCTGGGGATGGTGGCGGTGGTTTGTTCTTGGTAAGCAGGCACTTGTAATGAACTTGTGGTGTTCATATGGTTGTTCATCTTCCTTTGCTGCATAAGCTGCCCTGTCCTTGTCTGATAGGAGCTGCCAACGTCGCCTGAAACCCGTCAGTGTTGATCCTGCTGCCTTTGTGGCTTCATGCTTTTTGGCTCAACAAGGTGCTTAGAGTTGTGTCATCTGTATATCAGAGCCATAGGTCTCCTGTTGGGACGGATTATAGATGCAGTTGGCATGCGAGATGGCAGTGCTGGCCTTTGTTTGCTGCTAGGCCTTTTTGGTGACTCGAGCGTGGGGGATCTGCTTTCTGTATGAGAGCTCCAGCTTCGTAGTTAAGATAGCTGTCATTCTCTCTGCAGATCTGCCAGGCCTCAGTGTGGCTGCTGGACATTTCTTCACCTTACCGGCTTGGGGTTGGCCCTGTGACTGGCTTTTTTTAGCAGGAACGAGTTCGAATTGAGGCGGCAGGAGGCTTGGCAAGCTCCTACTAGGCCTCTTAAAACTTGCGCTCTCCATGATGTGCTGGTAGCCATTGATGGTGCAGCCTCAGTTCCCAGCTGAGGACACTACAGATGACCCGCACTAAACCAAAGCCAGGTTTCACTCTAACCAGCCAAGCTCAAAGGCACCTCACCCAGGCCAGCTAAGCATATTGTTTGCAGAACATGAAGGTACTGGTGCTGTCGTCATCACCTAAGGGCTGAGCATACATGCCGTTGTCACGTCTTAGTAGCTAACTCAGTCTTCCCAATTCTCATCTACCTTATCCCATTGTTTTAATTATCTAGATTTTCTTTTACGATGACAATTTCAGTCTCTAACAATATTAGCTACTTTTCCTACATCGTCCTGTCACATGTGAACATGTGCACTCACACACACACAAACACACACACACACACACACACACACACACACTCAGGGTGGGATTAAGGGTTTAAGATAACAATGTCATTATTGCCTTTATCCAGTGGACTGCTGGTTTCCCACTCTTTTGTTTGTAGTTCTCTTTGTAGTGTTTCCTTTCTCTTGGTCTTTTCTCTCTTCTCCCTCACATACATCTTGATGGGCCTTCCTTCTTGGCTTTGTCCCAAAGCTCTTCAGAAGAGGAAGGTCATGGGCAGCTGGTTCTGGAGGTCTGTACCCTGAGAGGCCCTGCTGCAGTCCCAGTGTCCAGAGCAGCTGCTGCCCGTGACTCTGTACTGACTGGGTGGAGAAGGGGAGAGTAACTAGTGAGGGAAGCATAATGACCCTGTGTTTTCTGGCTGGGTCAGGCCCAGCACCAGGTGCAGCCTGCTCAGGGAGGGACATCTCCTGGGTGCTCAGTGACCACTTTCCTGAAGCAGGGGCTCTGTCTGAGCTTGGCCCTTAGGAGATTTGGATTGAAATGGTCTCCACTACTGGGACTGGAATTATAGCATTGTGGCTTGTGCTCTTTTCTGTGAGGATTTCTGTAAGCACCTCAATCCAGGGCTTGGAGGAAACTTTGCAGATTCTCAGTTGTGGATTGACAGAGTATAAGGAAAATGGAGGTCACAAGCATGGGACCATTATCGTGCTGGTCTGTGGTGACTCTCAACAAGTGACCAGTTTTACCGAGAGTTGACAGGTTAGTGTAGATGTAATTTTGTGGTATAATCACTCATAGCTAGGACCCTGTTGCCACCAGGGTGAGTTGGGTAGCAGGGTCTGGTTGGAGTTCTAGCTGCCAGGACTCAGGCAGTGCTACATCATGAGTTGTCCTTGTGGCAGAAGCCTGCTTACCCTGGCATGTCTTAGCATAGCATTTGGTGCCCATGGTATTCCCTACCAAGTCTGTCATACCCACTTCCCAGCCCAGTTTGTCAGAGGCCAGTCTAAAAGCTTCACCATGGCAAATCTCCTGTTTTCAGACTGTGCTGAAATGGACAAGCCCACAGCCCTATCAGAGCTGAGCTACTGCTTAATAATCTCATGCAACATGCTCATCTGTCAGAGCTGGGATGGGTGTGGCTTTCTTCAACCACCCAGCTAAGACTGAGCTGTTATTTCTTTCCTCTCCTTATGTTTCAGTTTCCTTGTGCATGATATAGGCTCTCTCTCCCTCTCTCTCTTCCCCCCCCTCAACTTGCAGGAGGTACACAGGAACTTGGCCAGTGCCAGTAGCTTGTGGTCCCTGTTGCTGCTCAGTTTGAGCTGCCTCTGTGTATTGTGGATGGAAAGTCTTCACTGCAAGATTATTCAGCAAAGCCTTTGCTGGGGCCAGCACCCTGAGAGGACACAGCACTTCAGTAGCAGAGTGGCTATGCATCTGTCGCTGAGCCCTTGGTGTCCAGATGCCAGTCAGCCCTTGGTCTAGGAGAGACTTGCACATAATGGCCCTTGAAAATGGAGTGGGAAAGAGATTGTATGTCATGGATGATAAGTGGGATGAAAGGAGCATCTGCATTAGTTCTCACTCTGTGACCATCTGACAGAAGCAGCTCCAGAAAGGGAGGGTGTATTTTGGCTCATGGTGTGCTGGTGCTCTTTCCCACTCCATTTTCAAGGGCCATTATGTACAAGTCTCTCCTAGACCAAGGGCTGACTGGCATCTGGACACCAAGGGCTCAGCGACAGATGCATAGCCACTCTGCTACTGAAGTGCTGTGTCCTCTCAGGGTGCTGGCCCCATAGAGTGTGAGGTGGCTGGTCTCATGGCATTCATGACCAGGAAAAGAGAGTGATAAACAGTCATGCTCAGCTCCCTTTCTCCTTCTCATTTAGCCCTTGATCCCAGCCCATGGGATGGTGCTGTCCACAGTTAGGAAACGTGTAGTTAACGACCCTAGAACTGCTTCAGAGACTCGCCCAGCAGGTTTGTCATCTAGGTGACTCTGGATCCTGTCAACCTGATGGTATTAACTATTGTGATCTGAAAATGCAGTTTTAGGTGGAATAAAGAGACAGATGGTATGTTTGGCAGCATTTAGTGATGCTCTGGTGCCTGCTGTTCTGAGGTTTTTCCCCCTATTCTCTGCTCCTCCAGGACATCCTTGCCAGGATTCTGGCCATGGCCAGTAGTGTTCCAGGAGTCTGTGTTAATCTGTCACCAGCTGTAGCTGGGGAAGACAGGAGTTGCTGAGTGTCCAGCAAGCTGGACACAATTAAACAAGCCAGGGC
Organism: Sigmodon hispidus; assembly: GCA_004025045.1. Lineage (NCBI taxonomy): Eukaryota > Metazoa > Chordata > Mammalia > Rodentia > Cricetidae > Sigmodon > Sigmodon hispidus. The sequence continues at coordinate 50,784 of PVIH01012169.1, forward strand.
AGGAACCAAATTCAGCAAGATGTAAAGCTTCTGTGGGTGCCTGTGTCCTTCACGTGATGCCCCCTCCTCACAGTCAGATCTCCCAGTCGTCAGACCAACCTTTACTCACTGATATGTCAGCCCACTGTGCCAAGACCAGGAAGACAAGGGGCACAGGAACCTTTATAGTCCCGCACAAGACGGGCTTCCAACTAAAAGTAGACAAGGACTAGCCAGGCCACAGGCCCTGGGGAAAGGAGACAATGAGTATGTGTGTGGGGTGGGTGAATGAGGGAGCCGAGAGGGCCAGCAGCCCAGACTCCTGCAGAAGCAGAGTGCCACGGCTCTCACAGTGTCAGTTACCACAGTGTGTGCTCAAGTCTCAAGATGAGACAAGGGACAGGCACTGATGGTGAGGTCCATAGCCAAGGAAGTGATGATAGAGCCTCCAGGCGCAGATCTGGAGACCCAGCGACACAGCACAGAGCTGAACACAAGGCTCTGGGTGCCTTCAAGAACAAGAGCTGTGAAAGGGACTGGATTGGAATGGCGGATACTCTGGGTTGGGCATGTAAGGGCAAGGAGGCTTAGGTGGACTCAGCTCAAGAATTTGAGCCTAGCACTGAGGGATTTTAAAAGGGAAAAGCTTTTTTTTTTTTTTTTTAAAAAGATGTTCACTCTGAGATATACTCCTCTGGAATGAGGAGGATTTTGCAGGGTTTTAGATATGTGGTGTGGGGCTGGTTTCGAGGCTGCTGTGAAGCCTCAATGAGAAGCAGCAGCAGGCAATGGGGAGGCTATAAAGGGGAGATGTGAGTCTATACAGGGGCCTGGAAAATGATAGGCCATGGACCCTTGGCAGGATGGGGTTTGGCAGTTTCATGTGGAGAGCAAGGTTAAAGGGTCAAAGGTGCAGGTAGAACAGAAGACTCAGGAGATTGAGGAGGTGCCGACAGGTGGATTTGGGTAGATGTGGAGGTAGAGCAGGAAGGGTTTGGAGCACAGTGGGAGGAGCTCTGGTGACCGTAGGTGGGTGATGGTTGTGCCATGGGGCAGGGGGATGTAGCTGTACCAAACCATGCCCGTGACCAGGAAGCCTGTAAGCCTAGGAGGGTGAGAACCAGAGTGTCATTGCCACCTTCCCTGGGCTCCAGGCATTAGGCCAGGTAGGCCGTGAGGTCTGAGTAGATAGCTACTATCTTTCTGCTTTCCTGACTGTGGCCTTAGAGAGGACCAGCTCTGACTAGTGAAGAGGTGGGACATTGAGTACTAGATGTTTTAGGCAAAGGGGCATTGTCTAAAGAAGAAGCAGGCCTCTATGTCTTGATTTTAGCTTCCCCTCTGTGGAGCTGGAAACCTGAGTGCCATCTGTGAGACACTTGCTGGTATGCCACAGGTTGATGTGCAGAGCCCAGCTCAGTGCAGGCCCACAGTCTCCAGCAGGGACATGCTGGGGGCTCAGGGAGACTGTGTGGGTCAGGACCTGACCCTCTGGCTGTGTTGTCTGCTCTGAAGGCATGGACATTCCAGAAAGCCGAGATCAGTGTTGGATGTGGGACAAACCCTGTGTGTCCTCGCTTGTCTTTGGCCCTGAGAGGAGGAGAGCTGCCAGCAGGCAGTCGCCTGTGGCAAAGAGCTAGGTTTCGATGACATCATTGAAACCCCTTTCTCAGGTCATGTGCTGGGCAGTGTGTGCATACCATTCCCCCGTTCCACTTTATCTAGCTAATCCACAGCCACTTCTCCCGTTGATGGCAGAGCCCAGTCATTCCTCATCAGTCCTGGCTCTCATTCTCTCTTTGGAGCTGGAGATGGCTTTCTCTGGCCATCTTCCTGACTTCCTTAGAGGCTTGCCTCCTCTCTACTGTTCAGGAGGTAGGCCATCCTCCCTCATTCCACCGGCTCTGTAATGGCCAGCCTACCACCCCAGGTCCCACTTGTTCCCCCCTTCCTTCCTCATTTTCTGCAGTGTTCACATGCCTCAGCTCATGAGGTACAGTTGGAGAGCTTCAGGGGGCTGTGGCTTCCCTTAGTCCACTCCTTATGGACACCTTTGACCCTCGTTTGCATTTGTCTAGCCTGCTCCTCTTAAGTCTGCCTCCTTTCTAGATTGTAGCCTGAGGACACAGCGGTCATGCCTGGGCTCTTTACCATCTCCTGCACTAGCATAAGGCCATTTGCTGTTTGTTGACCCGTTTAGGAAGAGACAGTGGTAATAAGTCCTGCTCTCCACTTCCTGTCTATGCAGTACTGCCTCCCTTTGTTCAAACAGTGGAATTAAATAGCAGGATGGGGCAACTGGCCTCCAGTTAGGGACAAGGCATGGAGAAGATGGCTCCCGGCACAGGGCTCATGAGAGCAGAAAGCACCCAAGTCCTCTCTCATGTGCTCTTGCTCTGAGTTCACATTTGCTGTTTGCTGTGGCCTCTAGTGATTGCTCTGTCTGTGGTAGTGACTCTGAACAGGAAGCACAGTAGAAAGGGTTCTCCTCAGCCCCAGGCGTGCTTCACAGGAGTAAGGTCTGGCTGTAGACCTGGCCAGCAGCAGCAGAATTAATTCAGCTAACACTTTGCAACTTTGAGACTCAATTTTTTTCCCTTTTCTTGAGCATGGTTATGACATGAGTGCTGGTTAGAAACCAAATTTCCTTTTAAGTGAATTAATAATAACACAAAAACAGACCTTTGCCAGAGCAGCTGTTTTCATCCACAGGGCTTGGCTCCTGTGGGTGGTGCTGTCTGCAGGGGAGGGGCAGCTTGCTTGGACTCTGGCTTAAGGAGCAACTGAATGATTTCTGACATTCTAATGGGGGAGGGATGGCAAGTCCTGCTGGCAGGTCTGCGTGAGGAACTGACTGCTGCTCTCTAGCCATGAGGCCAAGGAACAGTGTCCTTTCCTCCTGGTCCCTTTGTTTCCTTATCTGCAAGCCAGCAGTGAGGGCCTTCAGGACGACTCCTGAGTAAAGGTGCTTGTCACACAAGCCTGGAGGCCCGAGTTTGAGCCCCAGAACCCACTAAAGGTAGAAGAAGAGACCAACTGCACAGAGCTGTCCTCTCACCTTTCTGAGCATGCTGTGGTACATGCCCCCCACACACATCATACACATAGAGATGATAGCGAAGTGTGTCCATAGTGTCACTGGTAGGCCGAGGAGCCACAAAGTATTTCTTCATTTTAGAGGAGACAGTAGGATGAGAAAATCCATAGATGGGGCTCAGAGGCCAGTCTCTGGAGGGCTGGCACTGCACGTCCAGGGGTAGCATCTTCCTCGCCGCACAGCTGTATCTTCTGTCCTCGGAGGGTACTGTATGCATGTGGTGAACAGATGTACATTCAGACATGTATACATGTAAAAAGCTCAATTATTTTTTTAAAGTTTCCAGTTCACAGCAAAACTGAGAATAGGTGCGTAGAATCCCTGTAGGCCTCCCACCCCAGCTGCTGGATCATGAGTTAGAATCAATGAGCCAGTACAGACACATGGTCGCTATACATTCTGATAAACGTCTGACAACACACGCACACACAGGAACCCCACACACATGTTCAGTGCCCTGCACTTCCTCCATGCTCTGCACTCTACTCCTACACTTGCTGGTCTTTTTAGAGTCTGCAGAGTTGTGCCTGCCTCTTCAAAGAGGTCTTTTAACCAAACTCTTACAGTGTCTCCTGGTTGCTTCTTTCTTAGTGACGTCAGTGCTCGTTCCCTTCTTAGTGCTCTTAGTCGGCTGTGGTATGGTAGGCCATCACCATCACTTACCCTTTTCCAGGGGACATCTTGGTCACTGCACATTCTGGGCAATTGTGAATAGCTTTTTTTAAACATAGGAAGCTCTTTAATTAGGTCTTTAACAATTTAGAAAACCAGTTTGTGAGAATACATCCCATTTTTCAGAGAGAACTGAGATCGCAGGTAGCCCTGGAGCTGAGGAATAGCTTTGATTTTTGGCAAAATCTGAGACTCCACACCTTTCTGATCTGCCTTTCGCTGCTCTGTATCTCATATTTCTCCTTCTCTGTGTCTGCCTGGGCTTGCGCAGCTGCTGCTTCTTGAAGTAAGCATCAGTCAGGTGTTTGGGAATTTTAACCTTGCTGATATCAACTTTTGTAGAAGTGGCGATGACAAACTTCTGGTGTGTTCTTCGAAGAGGAACTCTGTTGAGGGCAAGAGGTCCAGTCACAAGTATCAAGCCACTGCCCAGCTGCTTCAGGAAAACCACTCTCTTGCCCCTGTGGCGTCCAGTGAGGATAATCATCACAGTCCCAGGAGTGATGCTGGGCCGCAGCTTTCTCACGTGTTGACTGAAGGGCTTCTTGCCATGGTTGAGCAGCTTCCGAGGCACATCTTCAGTAGGATAATACCTGGGCATTTTTCGAAGTTTAACCACCCGGGTACCGACATTCTTGTCACCACCAACCGTCTTTGTGACAGTCATAAGGACCTTCTCCTTTTTCTTCTTCTTTTCAACCTTGGTTTTTGTAGCTGAGTATTTTCTCTTATACAAAGCCTTTCTGGAATACATAGCAGATCGAGAGTACCTGCCGATTCCTCTAACCAGGATGGGGTTTCAGCTGCAATGGGGCTTCCCCGTCTTGGACTTTTTAACCTTAGGGTCATCCTTTCTGGCTGTATCAGGGGCAGGGGCATCACCGCCAGCCTTTTTGGCTGCAGATTTCTTCTCTCTTGTGTCAGGCTTCTCGACCTTTTCACCTGCCATCTTGCAAGATGGGAAAGAGGTGAATAAAATTTTGGTAAATATTTATTTGTAGGTTTTGGTGTACATATGAAGTTTTCACTCATCTGGGCAAATACCACAGAGGGTGATTGCTCCATTGTTCCAGAAAGGTTTTTTTGTTTTTGTTTTTTGTTTTTTGAGACAGGGTTTCTCTGTGTAGCCCTGGCTGACCTGGAATTCCTTCTGTAGACCAGACTGGCTTCAAACTCACAGAGATCTACCTGCCTCTGCTTCCTGAGTGCTGGTACTAAAGGCTTGCACCATCACCACCTGGCTAGAAAGGGTTTAAAAAAAATAAAAAAAGCTGTTTTTAAAAGATTTATTTTTATTTTATGCATGTGAGTGTTTTGCTTGCAAGTATGTATGCACACCATGTGTGTATAGGTGCTGTCAGGGGTCAGGAGAGGCAGTGGACTCCCGGAACTGGGGTTACAGGTGTTGCTGGCTGCTGTGTAGGTAGGGGAAATAGAACCTGGGTCCTCTGTCATAGCAGCCAGTGTCCTTAGCTGAGACATCTCTCCAGCCCTGTCTGGAAGTACTGTGCAGAGGAATTGCTTCCTGGGTACCTGTTGTTAGTGAGCATCGCCCAGTCTCTTCTTAACAGTGGCTGTGACTATTTCCATTCCTGTCAGCAGCCTGTCAGCTGCTTGTATCTGGGCTAGTACTCCATCTTGTCAAAGGATGAAGTGTTTGTCATCATGACCAAAGTAGTATAGGGAAGAAACAGTTTATTTCTGCTTATACTTCCGGGTCCACAGCCCATTATTGAGGGAGCTCAGGGCAGAAACTCAAGCAAGAGCCTTAAGGGCACTGCTGGCTGGCACACTCGCTCACAGGCTCATGCTCTGCTAGCTTTCTTAGAAAGCAGGAGCATCTGTCCAAGGAATTGCACAGTGGGCTGGGCCCTCCCTCATCAGTGAACAGTTCAGAGGGTCCTACACAAAGAAGACCACAGCCAGTTTGATGTAGGTCATCATTCAAAGCTTCCCTCTTAGATGACCTTAAGTTGAGAATTAAAACTAACTTGGGGACTGGAGAGATGGCTCAGTGGTTAGTAGCATTGGCTGCTTTCACAGAGGATTTGGTGACTCACAACCATCTGCAGCTGGATCCAAGAGATTCAGTGTCCTCTCCTGGCCTCTATGGGCACCAGGCACATGTGTAGTTAACACCCTCAGATGTATAAGATAAACATAAAAAAATCTTTTTTTTCTTTTTTAAAGAGAAAGGAAGGAAGGAAGAAAAAACTAGGGCAACTGAAAATTTCTTCTTTTTTTAAAAGGAAAACTTTAAAACTGTTTTGTTATATTTAACTAATGTGTAAAGTAACAAGATTCCATATGGGACTTTGATACATACTTCACTCCGACCAGCCCCCCTCCCCTGCCATTCTTCCCACGGGGCCCTTCTGCTCTCATTGTTCAAGGCTGAGGATTTCCTAAAACTGCCTTTCCCCAACACAAAAGCCTTGCTTTGGAAAACCCTTCAAAATTGCTTATTGTATTGTGATGAAAAGGAGCCAATTGACAGGTGAGGGCTGAGCGGGCTTTGGAGTATGACTTGGTACATAACTGAGCAGTGTGGCTCCTAGCAGACGGAAGAGCTTCATACATTCCTACATTAGGCCCTCTGTGGAATAGCTTGTGTTTCTGTGGTATTGTGAGGCACACCCCGAAGTAGTGGGCTCTGAACAGCTGATAGCAGTCCTGTTGGCCTCTGTTGCCCAAATACTGTGAACATCCAGGTAGAGTTCTTATGCTGCACATTCTTGGGGGAAGTTGCCAGGTTCTCAAAATGGCAGACAGATTCTTTGTGGAGCTTCATCTCACTGCACGTTCAGGCTCTGTACTGAGGAACTATTTCTTGACTGGGAGCATATCTGGCTTTGCAGCTTTGAGGAGGCAATGGGTCCACCTCCTGCTATGGCATGCTGCTGTGGTCCTGAAGGCCTGTTTTGAGAGCCATGGTTTTATGGGAGCTGAGCCTGAGTCCCTCTGCCTTCTCTGAAGCTTTGCTTAGTGAAATGGAGCAGAACAGAAGCTTCCCCAGCTACCCAGGAGCTCCCTGGCTCTGGAAGACAAGACTGGACCAAATTCATTGGTGTGGCTTACCCACCAGCTCTTTTTTGGTCATAGTAATGAGGGAAGCCTTTCAATACACTCTCAAGTTGGTATTGCTCGGAGATGGGTCTTTGAGGGTATGTTGTTGTTTAGAAGAGGAGACGGGGTGGGCACAGTTGTTGCAAGCTTTGTGATTGTGGGAGGGGCAGAGCTGTTGTAGAACTCTCAAGGGCCGTGCTGCTTAGCATGAAATGAGCAACATGAACCTTTCCTGGGGTGTAGCCATCAGAGAGGATGACCCTGATGTTCCCTTCCTTGGGTGTGGAGGGCTTGAGGAGGAAGAAAAGGATGTACTGTAGGTTCAGCTGCAAGCCCTTGGAGAGGATGCTGCTATTTTCGGGGTGCTTTCATGTCCCACTGCCCTCCTATTTGTAATCATTTGCTGAATCCTAAACAAGAAATCAGGCTGACTGTGTAGTTGGTTCTTTTTATTCTTTACTCTTCAGCCTTTTGGGGGGGCTCAATACTCAGACCCCAAATAAATCACACAGAGCCTTATTCTTTCTTATGAATACCTGGCTTTAGCTTGGCTTATTTCTAGCTAGCTTTTCTTAACTTAAAATATCCCATCTACTTTTTGCCTCTGGGCTTTTATGTTTCTCCTATATACCTTTCTTTTCTTCTGTGTCTAGCGTGTGCCTGTGGGCCCCCACCCCCACCCATTCTTCTCTCTTCCTCTTGCTCCTCTGTCTAACCTCTTTCCAGATCCCTCCTGTTTACCCTCTGTCTGCCTGCCAGCCCCGCCTGTTCTTTCTCCTCCGCGCTATTATCCGTTCAGCTCTTTATTATCATCAGGCGTTTAGACAGGCACAGTAACAGCTTCACAGCATTAAACAAAGACAACATAAAAGAGTGCAACACATCTTTGCATCATTAAACAAATGTTCTGCAGCACAAACAAATGTAACACATCTTAAACTAATATTTTACAACATGACTGAATGTCAAGGGTGAAGTGTCAAGGGGTGTCAAATGTGTTGGCTGCCCAAAAGTTTTGGTTTTTTTCCCCACAATTCCAACTTTATTATGTTTATTTGTGTGTGTGGGGGGTGGGGGGAGTTGTGTGTGCTATAGTGTGTGTGGAGGTCAGAAGACAATTTGTGAGAGCTGGTTTTCTCTTTCCACCAACCATATGTCTCAGGATTGATGGATGTCTCGGGTCTAAGTACTGTTAGTTTTTTGCACTTGGCGTGTGAATGGAATTCAACACTGGGAGTACCACACTAGAGTTTATTAGCAGAACAGCAGGCAGAGGTTCAGGGATGGAAGGGAGCAGAGAAAGAGGGGGGGGGCTTGTGTGAGCACTTTCTTTAAGAGAGTGGGTGGGCCCATGTTTGCACAGCCACACCCAGCGGCGCAGTTGCAACTCTGTTATAGTCCAGGTGATTGCAGGCCTTGGGAATTCTTACAAGTACCTTAACCTGCTGAGTCATCTTGCTGGCTCCCAACTTCGTATTTGACGGTAATGGCCATTGTAATTGTTTGGGCAGTACTAACTTTACACAATCCATCCATTGAACATTTTCAACATTCTCAGGAGACAGGAAGCCTTACCCTCTTTTCTGAATGGGGAGATTGAAGTTTAGAGAGGTCATGGCCATAGGGCTGGTGGCTCTAGGCTCCACGTGACAGATGAGAGAGTGTTCTGCATTATAGGTTGCACATTGATTTCATTGGCAAAATTTGAATTTCTTTGGATTCTTTTGAGGAAGTTGATATTGATTTTGTATATTGAAGAGAGGGAAAGGTTAGGCAAAATGGTTATGATGGGAGAAAAGATATTTCACTGGAATTGCACATGCAGTATATGTAAGGTCCTGAGGGGCTGGCTTGCAATTGTAGTGTGAAAGAATCGGGACCTTAGTGGGGCCCAACGTGCAAAACCCTGGGAAGTCAGCCTGGAGAGAAGTGCTGGTGGCCATCAGCTGAGATATGGTGAGATGACTATATTGGATCAAATTCCTGTCTCCCAAAATTCTCAAGGATGGAAGGGAAGAGGTAACCCGGCAGCATCTTCTCTTTAGGGAAACTGTGGTATCTGGGTTTGCAGCATAGACTGTAGTGCCTAGACAGGTTGGGAAAACCTCTGAGTCTTCATTAGCATCTCTTTACAATGGTGCTGGTTAGAGAAGTTTGAGGGTGTGCCAGCAGTGCCCTTTGAGGTGTGTGTCCCCGCCACACTGAGACACACAGTACTAGTCGCTGCGGAAGCTCCTTCCTTTTCTCCCTTCCTTCTCCCTTTCTGGGTGTCTGTCGTCATCACCATCCAGAAGTCTGAAGTGTACACACAGGACTTGATTCTCAGGCCTGAGGTTAGGATGGCCAGAGCTTGCTCTCTCTAGATACCTGTCAGCTCCCCCAGGAGTCACTCTGACAGAACCTGATTCTACTCAGGGTTCTACCCTGGTGTTATACCTGCAGGCTTCTCTTAGATTTATCAGTGTTGAAGAGCCAGATGGACTCCACCCACAGGTACTCCAGGCCTCATCGAAGGTTTCCTGAAACAGCCACTGCGTGTTTTGTCGTGCGTGCTGCTCCATAGTCAGCCTCATCTCTTGACTTACTCACTGCTCTGGTGCTGTAGAGGAACGCCATTAACTCTTATAAAAGTCAACTTTTATGTGAGAAAGCATTTCATTGGGGGCTTGCTTACAGTTTCAGAGGCTCAGTCCATGATCATCATATTGGGGAACACAGCAGCAGGCATGTTGAGATCTGTATTCTGATCTGGAGGTGGGGGGAGGGAGGGAGAGAGAGGAGATTGGACCTGGTTTGGGGGTTAGAGACCTCACAGCACACCCTCAGTAACATAACTCCTTCAACAAGGCCATATGTCATCTTTTCAAGCAGCCTCAGTCCCTGATGACTAAGCATTCAAACATATGAGCCCATGGGACCATTCTCATTAGAAAGGCCACATTCTGCTTTCCCATACCTGGTGTCTTCTCTCTTGTGATGCCCTAGGAAGGAACATCTTATTTTCTTTTTCATGGTAGTGGCTCAGATTTCCTCATGTGCATCGCCCCAGATTGTGTCTTCCGATCTGATCCCTGAGAGAACTTGAAACAAGAGCCCCGTTCAGGGTGGTTATGGGTGTCAATAACTCTGTTGGCGGTGGGGTGCAGTTGGGTTATTTTTACTGTATCGATCACAGATGTCTTCCTCAGACCTGCTAGCTGGTAAGCCCTTCTGGGTGTTGGGAGCGTGGCTTCCCTCCGACTTGTCTAGCTTGCAGCCTGGCCCTTAGACCTTGCTGCTGTGCTGTGCAGCCGTGGACAGTTTTGCTTCACTTCCTTGAGTTCCTGTGCTTCAGGGTTCAGGCTGGCTTTCCCCTTCTTTAAGTTACCACTAGCACTTCAGAGCTGGAGACATTTTCTCATTGTGCTTCTGGGGTAGGAACCAGCCTAAAGTCCTCCTTCCCTCCCTCCTCACATCCATGCCTAATTGATTAGCCCACAGCCCAGATATTGTTGATGTTTTACTGCCGAGAAACCAAACTGTGCACCAGGAATGTCAAGATCCTAGAGTCCCTCAGAGCTGGAAGCCATGTCTCCAGGCTATGTGGTTTCCAACTGGGAGGTCCCTGGGGTCTTGTTTGCTTGTTTTCCCATAAGGGAGCTTTTTAAGGCCTCCCTCTCCTACTCTCTCTTCATTGGGGTGGCTTGGTTGAAGGGCTCAGGCATAAAACAGTGGGATACTAGGGGTGCAGGATGGATTTGGTTTCAAGTAACATAAAGTGCTGGGGCCTTACAGGGCTCTCGAAGGCATCTCCTGACTAGATGTCATGGAAGCTGGGGTGGACAGAGGCCAGACTCAGAGTCTGACACCAGCTTCCAGTTCCCTCCTCTCCGTCCTCTGTCCTGCCTCTGTTGGCCTCCGCCAGCTCTCTGGCTGATGTCCTGATAGCAAGTTCCTTCTTTTCCCTCCACCCAGACTTCATTGTTCTACCCAGAGCCAGTGATCACCCAGTGCTGACTGCCATGTGTCGTTGGGAATGACTGTCTACTTCCCAGCCTGTGATGGCATCTAGATGAGGAGCAGGTTCCAGAGGAGAGCTAAGCACTGGGGGCTGGTATCCTCCAGGGTCCCCTGAGCCTAACTGGCCATTTACCTTTGGAAGAACATGAAGCTCTGAGAACTTGTCTGCTCCAGCCAGTGCAGGATTCTGCCCAGGGCTGGGAAGGTGGCCCAGGGCTGCCATGGGAACCCCTGGAGGAGCTTACTGCTGATGCAGGCCCCTGCAGATTAGTAGCCTCTCAGTCATCATAGTTGCTAATACTGCCTTAGTCAGCCGTGGGGACACTTGGTTGTCAGGAAGTGACTAGCTTTCTTTTTCCAAGCATCTTGGGGTTAGGAGAGACCTTCTATGGGGTTCTAACCTGCTTTCAGTGATTCTGCCTGTGAGTGCTGGCTCTACATGGTAAAAGTCTGCCTTTGGAACGTTCTAGGTTACCTGCCACCTGGCTCATCTGGAACCTGCTGAATATCCTGTCCCTTGGACTACTTGGAGGTGGCAGGAGTCCCTTCCTACTTGGTGGCCATGACAGCACTGTGAGAACAGGGAGGGGTCTGGCCTGGGACTCAGGATGTGTATCAGTAGTGCAGGCAAGGAGGTCTTCCTGTGGACCCCAGAATTCCATAGGTATATGGACTATGTCTGTGTCTAACAGAAAAATTATGTTTCAGTCCTTTGTCTAGATTTGGCTATCATGTAAAAAAGCCATTTTTGGTAACTTCTGAATAAACTTATGCCCAGACCCATTTCAAGACAGCAAAGTTGTCCCTCTTTTAACTCAAGATGTTTTAAAAAAAATACTTGTTAATAGGCTTTTGCATTTCAAAATTTAAGCTGAATGTCAGAGCACACAAATGGGTTCGTGTGGAATGGGGAAGGGTGTTCTCTGTCACCTATCCCAGCCTGCCTCCTGTAGCACGGTCCTGGCACTGCCTGTGGACTATAAATACTTAGAGTTGCTTCATTGGCATGTCAGCATGGGCAGGAAGCAGCCAGATAGTTTTATGATCCATAAAAGCAAGCACCAGCCATACTCCGAAATTCATTAGTGTTTGCTTGTCATTACAGATAGCCTGTGTTGTTTGCCTTCTGACTAGACAGCTGCGGCAGGGCCCAGTCTGAGGGCACACAGAGCCCTGACGCTCTGGCCTGCTGCAGGTACAGTTTAAAGCAAAGCTTCAGTCTATGGCTGGAGGTTGCGCTTTGTTCTCAAACAGATGCTGTGGACTCAGGTTAGCTAGATCAGCTTCCCAGATCCTACTCATAGGATGGGTTGTGGTTCTTTGCTTGGGTTTCCTCCTCTACATTGCGGACAGACTCTGGAAGGTTATACCAGTTCTCCATGCACAACAGTTTGAACCAGTTCATCCCCTACTCAGCACACAGCTCTGTTTCTCTACCTTCTTCCCAACACTGAGGTCGTCCTAGGCTGTGGCTGTCGCCATGATCCCAGTGTGTCTGTGGGGTGGTGGTGGTGTCTCCAGAGAGTCCTGTCTCTGATGCAGAAGTAGACAGAGAGGCTGACCAGTCTTGGCATTGGATGTGCTGAGGTCAGCCCTTCAGCAGTCTTGAAGTCTGAGTGGCATCTGGGGAAAGCCAGTGTATCCAGGGCCAGATGTCTAGGGTCTTGGAGTGGAGTTAGAGATTGGGATGTAATTACTGCCTCATGTAGCTGGAGCTGGCCCTCCTGAGGCCTGTGGAGGGTAGTAAGTTCCATGCTTATTGTTGGTTTGATCAGTACATGAAGGGGTTCAGGGATGATCAAGGAATCCCTGGTCTGAGGGGAATGATAAGAAATTTACCTATGTGGCCACAGAGGCCACGATAAAGAAGATAAGCCGAGGGCCACCTGGGAGGGGAGCCAGTACTCCTAGCTGTGGCTATTGGTAGAGAGTTCTTGAGGGGTCCCGTTTGTCTGTTCTAATGTGAAAAAATAGAAATAAAGGGTGTTCCAGGGAAGGGAGCAGGTGGAACACAGGCAAGGCAAGGGAAGAGAAAGTTCCCTGTCAGGGGCAATGGCGGATGAAGGGCATTGTTTGAGACAAGACTGGAGGGGTGGGAAAGAGGACTGTGGGGTCTGGGTGGCTCTAGTGGGCACAGCAAAGGGGCTACTGGCCCTGGGGAGCTGAGATTCTTCAACTGGACAGGTGTCTAGCCTGCCTCTCAGCAAGCCCCACAGCAAGCCATGGCGCTTTGCTTTCCTGTAATTGTGATGTCCCCCACCTCTTGGGTGGCATTCCTGGGCATGCTCAGAGCAGGACAGCTGCCTGTCGCTGGCACTGACCTGTTTGTTACCTGTTCTGTGCCCTGGCTCTCCTTCCACGTGTGTCCCAGCGTGCCTTCCCAGCTTGGTTGCCCACTTTTCTCCCTTGGGCTTTGGCATTTCTTTTTTTTCTACAGGATATTTCTGTACTACATCTGCTCTTCCTTCTCTAATGCTCCTTCATCCACAACTTGTTCCAGCTTTCTAGTAGTTTCCTTCGAGGCTTTATCTCAGCCCCAGGTCTCTAAGATGCATGTATGGACTACATGGCACATTGTCTTCTCCTGCCCTATGTGTCCCAACTCCGCCCCACCATTTCTGTGTTTCACCTGCTGTGCCTCCTCCAGGCTCTTTCTTAGACCTCCCTCCAGGCCTGTGTGATGGCTGTCAAGCCCACTCTGCTTGCTCCCCCAGCCTCGTAAACTCTGATCACATTTAAAATGAGGAGTGTGTTGATATGTTGTCTGTTTTCCCCATCGAAGGCCAGCAGCTCTGTCCTCAAGTTGGGCAAGCTGGCTTCATGCTGCTGCTCCGAAGGGCACTGAGATTGGGAAGGGCAGGCTCTGCTCGGCCTGAGGTCGGGGATGAGGCCACACTCTCACTGCCTCCGTGTAAACAGTGGTTTCTCACCATGCTATCGATGGCTCCAGTGTCTGAAAGGCTTCCATACACTTTTGAGAAAGTGTTCCTGTGAAGAGCAAACATCTGGAAGGCTAAGTTTCTTTCCTTCTTGCTTTCAGGGAGGAAACAGCTTTTCTGAAAGAGCTATTTCTTTTTTTTTTCTAGAATTATTTTATTAAATCATAAATGTACAACAGGTTCTTAACTCTACACACGCACTTAAAATTTTTTAAAGAAAAAACGTTATGGGGCTGGAGAGATGGCTCAGCGGTTAAGAGCACCATCTGCTCTTCCAGAGGACCCGGGTTCGATTCCCAGCACCCACATGGCAGCTAACAACTGTCTGTAGTTCCAGTTCCAGGCAAACACCAAGGCAAATAAACAAATAAAGTTTAAAAAAAAAAAAAAAAAAAAAAAAAAAAAAA
>PVIH01012170.1:0-21207 GCA_004025045.1 Sigmodon hispidus
CCATTGATTCATATTTCCTGCCATTTTTGGTGGTAACTTGTCTGTATTTCCTTTCTCTAGGGTATTCTTCTGTGGACTTATTGATTGTTTGTGATTTCATGGATGTATCTAGGGTCCTTAGGTTGGAGTTTTCCCTCTAATACTCTCTGTAGCGCTGGATTGGTAGATAGATATTGTTTCAGTCTGACTTTGTCCTGAATATTTATTTATTTATTTATTCATTTATACTCCTTTTGTTTTTTTGTGAGCCCATCTAAGGTCATATGTGCTTTTCAGGGTACAGGCCTTAGTGTTATATATAAAGTAAAATTACAGTTAGTATGGAGTCACTAACTTAAATTTTGTGAAATTAAAATTATTTATCTAATCCTTTTTGGCAAGATAGGAAACATTTTGAACTTTCCTCAGTTTTTACTTGTGGAAGCTCTAAATATTACATGAAAATTACATAAGAGTTGTACTGCATATACATAGTGTCATGAAAGAACTGCACTGAATTCAAGAAACTGTGTAAACATGAAGATTGAAATTCCCTCCTTAATTTGGAGAATATCCTCCTAAACGAGGTATCACAATCTCAGAAAGATAAGCAGGGGATGTACTCACTCATTAGTGGTCTCTAAACAAACAAACAAGAAAAAAAACCAAGCATGCCCAAACTGCAGCCAACAACCACTGAACAGCTTGGGATCAAAAACACCCTGGACTGACCCTTCGGACCCCCCTCCAACTATAGGAACACCTGACTCACTCTTGAGGGAGGGGGGACAAAACTGGATTTGGCCAGGAGTGGAGACTGATCCAAGCATTATTGGGTCAGTGGCGCCATAGGACTGTCTGCTCCCTGCCCAAGGAGGGGATGAGGAGTTGTGGAGAAGAAAAATGACCTTATGTGGTGGGAGGGGGAAGGGACCTTGAATAAGGATATACAGGGATGGAAAAAAAATTCAGAGGGAAAGCTGAACACAAAGTAAATATATGTGTAGCAATCTTATTTGCATTATCACCCTTGATAAGTCATGCTTATGATTTTTATCTTCTTTATAGTTATTGTTAACTTTTCAGCATTTTAAATTCATTTTACTTTTTTTGATAAATACAAAATAAATAAAGAAAAAAAAAAAGAAATTGCCTTCTTAATAAAAGTCTATTTCTAGTCACTCTGGGTTGTATATTTTGCATCTTCATGATGAGCTTACTAATATAAGATCTTGGGGAGTAGATCATCAAATGAAATGTTCTCTGTGGAAAATTTCCAACAACAGTCAGTTAATCAGATTTCATTTATTACTCCTTATATTATTAATTTTCAACAGGTCCAAATAAATCTATTTTGTTTATGAAAAGTGTGAGCCCCACTTCTCAATTCTTTGTAGAAGTAGTGATAAATTCCATGGTAACCAGGTAAGATTAGCCAGACTGTAAACCTTTAGGACTAAAGAAAGTAATGTTTTAGTTATGTGTGTTGTGAGCCATAGTTACCATATAGTTAAAAAGCTTAAAATTTGAAATAAATAAACTACTTACCTAAAATTACTAATAAAATCAGGAGCTAGCTTACCAAGCAGTCAGGAGAGGAAAGAAATAGATCTCTAAATATACAATAACTGTAGTCACCTTCTTAGAGTAAAAGAGAAATGTCTTTGGACCATTGGGAAATAAGGCTTCATATGGTGGGAATAATATATGCAACACAGAGTTTGATATTCAAGGTTACTAGTGATCGGACTGTTGATATCTAGGACTTCCTGTTTATAGACTATGACTATTTCTATTTTGCTTTTTAAGGAGGTACATTCCATCATGTGCTAGTGATTAGAACTTTCTCTGTATGTAATTTTGTGAGGCAGTTCTTGTGTCAGAGTGTCAGAAAAGACATTTCTCTTTTTTACTAAGGCTTTCTCTTTTTATACTCCCAAGGTAGCTGCTTCATACACATTTGGTTTAACAAACATTGTCATTTTTTTTCTCTAACCCTGCTCACAATTTACCATATTTAACTGGCCTAAGGGTGGGTACCATTAGTGTCTGAACCTACTAGACTTTTAAGTGCCTATCAAAGATTGTGGAACTGAACTTGGAAGCATATTCTGTCTTTCTATGATCCAGTAGCATAATGTATGAGTAAGCAGATGACACAGAAATAAGAAGAGCCAGGGGTGAAGGATATCTGCTAGATGTGAAGTTTCTGTGAGTCATGCATCAGCCTTCCTTTGGTTCATAGCCAGATACTTTTTTGCCCTTCAACAAATCTCCCATTTTGCTCAAGGCACTTAGAGCTTATTATTTCTATTTCATTGAACAATCTTCCTAACCCTTTAGCCAGTTTTCAGTGCACTGGAAGGGGGACTGTGGGGTCCATAGCTTCACAACTCACATGTAGCCTTCCTGAAAACTAGGGAAAGTCTCTCCAGTGTAACTCTTCCCAATAAGTTCAGGGACTTCTAAAGTGTGTGGGGCTAGATTTCAGACCTACTGCCTTGTGCTGCTGGCTTTTCCAGAGTAAATCTGAACAAGTCCTTGGGGATCTCCACACAGCCTTGCATTCTCAGCCATTATTCATACCCACCTGGCTTTAGCATTCCCCAGATACTTCCCAAATCTCTGTCATGTCTTTGAAATTCTGTAAAGTACCCAGAGAGGGTCATCAAGATAATTTGTCTTCTAACTAAGTCTTCAGAGTGATTCTTGTCACTTCTGTTTGTGATGGCTTCTGTGATGACCCACATATGTAGGAACTCTTGTGGGTTAAGAGGGCCTATAAATAGGTATAAAAATTCAATATATAGGTATAATATGTTATGTCTCAAGAATCTTAAGCTGGTATTTTTTGACTCCTGCCTTGTGATTTGAATTCTTGGAATTGAAAAGAAAATTGCTAAGTCAATGGTAAACACTTTATGTAGTGACAGTGAACTTGGAACATTGAATAATGTTCCCAGGGATACTGCAGATTTGTACCTACTCTTTATATTTTGTAAGCAAATTAACTCACAGTGGAAATAAAATAAAACATGGATGATTATACTTCAAAGATAGAGTCATGCTTCTAGCTTTGTACATGGGTTACAGCTCATCAGGTTGTACTTGTTGGCTGCACAGGGTCAGGAAGAGCTTAGGATACAGCAGAACGATTCAGCCATGAGCTCAATAATAACATAATTTGGGGAAAAAAGTTGAAAGGGAGCTAAATAAATGGAGGACTGCATCATTTTATAAATGAAGAACCACTGCTAGGGTGACAAATTTTATATTTTCCTGAGGACTCAGTATAATTCTGTTAGAAATCTCAGAAACATTGATTTAGTGAGCTTTTACTAAAAAAAAAATATGAAATCACAGAAGAATTTGAAATTTTGAAAAATAAGATAATTGGAAGAATTAAATGACTTGATTTCTAATTATACTGTGAAGATATATACAATAATTGAAAATATGTTATTAGGTAGATATAAACAAATAAACCAATGAAATTAATAATGCCTAGAAGTAGAATCTCATGTATATGGCTGTTTTTGTTTTTACAAAGTTGTTCAGGAAGTACTTTTGATGTATAATGCTTAAAAATTTGACTGTATGTTTAAATAAAAATGTGTACAAATTAATTTTTTCCCAAAGAATATAAAAAACTCAACTTAAAATAAAGCACAGAAATGAAATAGGATAGTTTGTAAAATTTCTTTTTTTTAATTTTTAAAATTTTTTATTATGAATAAAGTCACATTTTCTAACCGTGTATATCCTTATTCTTCTAAAAGTAACTCATGACAATAAATTGATGACATTTTTGCTGTGGTCACAGATCTTACAAATAGGAAAATAATAATAAAAGAGGTAGATTAGATTGCACCCAAAGTAAATACTTTTGCTCTTAGAGTGAAACTGTAAGGAAGTTGAAGGAGCAATGTGAAATGACAATTACTAAAGCTCTACCCAGATGGAGGCTTTGGTTCTGAACATGAGAGAACTTTTCAGTAACATGAAACCAAATAATTTAATAAAATTGTGCAAAAATATAATAAGACATTTTAATAAGGAGAGGTTAAAACAGCATAGATGTGGTGGCATATATATATATATATATATATATCACAATATGAGCCTTGCATTATAGTCCTATGTGTTTCTCCTATAGAAATAAAAGCCTTATAACTATGCATATGCTCAGAACCAATTAATTCACTGTAGTTGACTATTATAAAAGACTTCCAATATCTGGTAAATGGATGAATGAGTCCCCAAATTCCATAGAGTGCGACACTATATGCAACATGGGTGAAATTCAAAAGAATGTTAAAGCTCAGAAACAAAAGACTGTGGATTCTTTATGGTGAAACTAAAAGAAAATGTGTCTCTAACTGGGACTGGTATATGAGAAAGTTACTGAATGCAGGGGAAGTTTTTTGGGGGGGATAAAGAACATTTTTTATATAATTATTATGATAGAGGTTATGTGACTGTGTACATTTCCCAAAACTCATTGAAATGTACATCCAGAATGAGTAATTTTATTGGACATAAATTATATGTCCAAAGCTGATTAATAAAAACATCCCTTTGCTTCCAAAGACAAAGTAATACTCAATAAAAAAAGGACAAGATAGAAATCTGTTTTACAACCACATAAAATTTGAGTCACTTTGCAAGCTTGCATTCATTTTAGGAGTACAGGAAATAGGCAGATCTGAGCAAGCAGAGGCTCATGCTGTAGATATTTAAGTGCACTTGGACATCTCACACTTCTAACTCAGAGTAGGTATTTGCCCACGAGGAATGTATATATTATTTTTCAACAAAGCTGATAGTTGTCATCATGGTGCTTATGCAGACAAAGCAATGTATTGCAGAGGACTCCTAGAGTAGTCAATTTATGCAAGATTGAAAGTGAAGATGGACTGAGTGTGGGAGGAACTTGTAGCTAGTGTATGAATAGTGAGCAGCAGCAGCAGCATGACCACAATGAAAAAGGAGCCAGAAGTGTTCAAACATGGGTCTTACCATGCCTCACAGAAGCTTGTTGAATAGAATGCTTTAGACAATGTCTGTGTTTTCATGGTGGTTTTATAAGATAGTTGTTCTTATCTTATGTAGAGAAGCTTAGTGGAATTGAAAAGTTATCTCCAGCCATTATTTTATTTAAAAGATACTAACTCAGTTGTTTATTTAAAAGTATTTAAGAAATAGAGAATGAAATATAAAGAGAAATAAATGTTTAGGTATGTGTGTATCTTCTTCTCTCTCAGTTATCTTGTTTCTTGCCTTGTACCTGTCTTATCACTTCATTATTCCACTTCCTTCTCCTATATGAATATATGTGTCACTATCAAACAAAACATTCTTTTGGGCTCTTCAACACTGTTTGTATGCATGTGTGTGCGAAGTGTGTGAGAGCTCTTTTCTTTTTTATTATTATTTAATTGAAGAAGGAAGCCCCTCTCACTGTGGCTGGCACCATTCCCTGGGCAGGGGATCCTGGGACTATATAGCAAACTGAACAAGCATATGTTTTCATGATTCTCTACTTGACCACAGATGCAATGTGACAATTGAGGCAACCCCTCAATTACTGCTGTGTAACCTCCATTGCTGTGTGATTGTCTTTCTGTATGCTGTGAATATGTGTTCATATAGTTGGTTAATAAAGGAACTGCTATGGCCTATGGCAAAGCAGGAAATAGCCAGGCTGTAAATCCAAGAGAGATACAGGGTGGAGAAATGTGGGGTTGGAGCAGACACTGAGAGCCACCTGGGGAAGCAAGATGCCATGAAACACAGGTAAAACCATAACACATGTGGCTATATATAGATGAATAGAAATGGACTAATTTAAGATAAATGAGCTAGCTAACAAGTAACCTGAACTATAGACCAAAGAGTTTGTAATTAATATTAGTCTCTGAGTGATTATTTTGTACGTCGCTGTGGAACCATGGGTGGGAGAGAGATGTCTGGACCATAGGGCCAGAAAGAACTGAGAAACTCCCTCTACAGACTCCATCCATCCCACAATAAATTATAACCTGGTATTATGGTGAAATAAACCCTTTCTTTCTTAAAATGCCTTTGTCAGATTATTTTATCACAGCAAAAGAATAAGAAACTGTGATAATATGCCATGGAAAGGTCATGTCTATTTGGAATGCTAAATGTCTCTTGTGTTCAGATGTCTGTCTAAGTTTGAGAATCTTCCTGCTATAATTCCATTAGATGTATTCTATGCTGTCAGACTTTATCTCACCTTCCACTTCCTAGATTGTTAGATTTGCATTTTTGAAATAATCCCATAATTTTTGTTCTGGTCAGGTTCAATATTTTTCTTTTTACCTGTCTGATTGTTCTACTGCCTTAACCTTGTCTCCTGTTTCTGAAATTAATTCTTCTGCTTATTTTACTTTGCTGATGTTGTATTCACTTTGTTTTCATTTAACTGACTTTATTTGCAATGCTTTTCTTTGTTGATTTTTCTTCTATATTTTAAATTTCTCCTTTAAATGCTCTTTCACCTATATCATTAACTCCTTTTTCTTGGTTCTGATTGATTTTCTTACTCTATCCATGTCTTTACTTGTGTCCTTTATGTGTCTACTTATTCTTTTTAAAGGGGGAAACTGAAATATTTTCTCTGATACCTAAATTATTGCATTATTATTGATTTCTAGTGCTGAGGAGCTGTTAGTTTAAACACCTGCAATAATGGCTTAATTTCCCCAAGGCTTTTGTCTTTCTTGGTTATATTTTGTAGGTCTTTGCAGATGGATGTTTCCCCCAATTTTTATTTTGTCTTGTTTCCTTCTTCCATTTTTAATTTGTTTTATTTTATGTGAGTCTTCCTACTGAGTTAGAGTCACTTAGATTTACATTTCTTGCTGCTATACAGAAAGGAAGACAACTATAGTAACATGGAATGACTTGGTCTCAATGGTGCTAACTTGTAGTAGATCACACTTGTGCATTTCATTCACCTGCTCAACAATAATATTCAAAGACTATGACACTAGGTCACTTCTCAGGAAATATAATTTATTTTTATTTTTTTGAGTTAAGGATGTTAATAATTGACAGATGACATGAGAAGTGACAGAAAGAGGGCAGAGGAGTAATGATGGGAGGGGCTATAACTGTTGACAGCAGAAAATCCAGGGTAATTATTGTAGAGTAGTATAGGTTCAGATAAAGGAAGGACAGCCGCAGAGGCCTATCCAGGTGAAATACAAGACAATCAAATTTAATAAAGTACCAAAATGTAAAAAGGGATAGAAATTTTAAAAAGGAGCTAAAGTTTCCCAGACAGCATATAATCTTGGGAGTTATTTTATTTCTTCCTAGATGTGGTGATGTGCTTTCTCTCTTGCCCATAATTGTCTTTTGTAGCAGTCTCTTCAGGAGGAAATGTTTCCAGTTTTAGTATTAAAAAGTTGGGTCTGTAGGTCTTTTCACAGAGAAGACTTTCTGTGTTGGACTCCATTTCCCACTGTGGTTACCATCAGTTACAACTTAGCCTCTGTTGTTTATGTGACCATAGAGTTCTCTTGACTGAGGATGTGAGTGGGAGGAGAAGGTCTGCCCACTTGTGTTTATCTTGATGTTTTGTTCCTGGTTATCAGGCTTACTGGAGTTCAACCTGGAAACTTCTCTGTACTCTTCTCATGTCCCCATGTTGTTGTTGCAGACAACGATGAGGGTCCTTCCTTCTTGGGCTATTTTCTGGAGGACTCTGATTAGATTATCAGCCTCAGGCTCCTATGTCACACTCCTTTCTCTGAACACACTTGCTGTTCCAGTCCAGCTTCTTTATCCATGGTGTTTAGCTCCTGTTTGTGTGTCTGTAATCTGAAAAATCTCTCTTTAACTTCTTGTTCTGCAGATGTGTAGCAGGAGGGAACACATTCCTAGCAGATACTGCTGAATGCACTTTTGTGCAGACATTGCAGTCTGGCTGAGTGGCCTTTGTTGTCTGCTCTTGACTGCTTCTCTGCAAAAAGATCATGCTTAACTTTGTTTATTTCATCTTTATCTCTTTATCTCATAGCAGTAGACTAATTTTATTTTATTTTTTCCAACACAATATTTTTATTGATTATTTGGGCATTTCATGAAATGAATCTTAATCCAGAAAAGTTTATAGAGCAGCTGGTCCTGTGCTTGGGCCATCAGACTGACCTTACATCAAGAATCCATCTCTGTTGCAGCTTATGCTGCTTGCTCTGTTGGGAGAGGAGAGCTTTGCCGGTGGGTTATAGGCACAATGTTCATACCACATGAAGAATACAGTGAGTTTAAATTTCAACTGTTCTCTTTTGCTGGGTCATACAATATCAACTTATAATTTACTTACCTAGAAGTCAAAGTGTTTTTCGTTCAGTATGTTTCACTTAAGATTTACTTTTCTGTACCACTAAAAAAGAAAGAAATATATGGAATTAGTGGAAATAACAATAAGTATATAAGGAATGGTCAAGATATGTCCAAGCCTAACAATGTGACCATAGCGCTTATTTTTGAAAGTATACTGAGAGAAGTAACTACTATATTTAGATATTAAAATTTCTTAAATGACTAAATATGCTATTTAATAAGAACATAATATAGTTCTGTGGATCATTATATCTATCTTTAGTCTTGTGAATGTACTTGTTAGTGTGTCTGTGGAGGCTAAATGTTGATATCTTTTGTCTTCTTCAGCTGATATTCATCTTATTATTTTGTGAAAGCATCTCTCACTGCATCTGGAGGTCACTAATTCTGGAAGATAGATGACAAGCAAGCCTTAGGCATCTCCCTGTTTCTGCTTCCCCAGGGAAGGCATTACAGGTGAATACCACTGCTAGTAGCTTTTTACATGTATGTTGGGAATCCAAATCCTGCTCCTCATTCTGCATAGCAAGTATTTCACCTACTGAACCTTCTTCCCAGCTGATATATTTACTTTAAAAATATTCTAATTCCTGAATAATTTGAGTTAGTTTCTGCCTGATTTGATAACAGAGTCTCCTATTTAATGTTAATCTTGTGCTTATAAAATACAGTTGCTGAAATGCTGATTAGTGTCCATAGAAGGAAATGGTGTTCAGTAAATTAATGAGTAGAAAGGAATAAAAAAATTACTAATTAATGAATTACATTCTGCATTGAATGATGTTGTAAAATGTTGTGTTCATCTGTTGTGAATTAACAGTAGAAACATAAGCTAAATGGATTCCTGCTGTGAAATGATAAAATGTGTGAAACTAAAGTACAGATAGGGAAAAGTCAACACTCGTATGCTAATATTGTAAATGTGGTAATTAATTAATGCAAATCATGTCACCCACTTTGATGGATATTACTGTGACAAATGTCTTTGATCATAATTTTTCTTCAAACTTGAGATGGAATTCTTGCTGTGACACATCTTTGTAATGCATTTATCACCAGACTTTGTGCTTAAAGATGATATGTAGGCATTTGTGGAAGGCAAAGACTCACATGCTCTTTACATATCATTGTCATGTGGTTTCCCTTTTCTGTGTCCAGAGATGGCACTGTAGAGTGACACTATGATTAACCTTCAGTATCTTATTTTACACCAGTCTGGTTAGATTATTGCTAGGCACTATCACATGTCTTTCCTTGTGATTCTATGCTAGTGTTTTGGCATCTGTTATATTTTTTCATATCTTTTATTATCTGTCTACAGCCTGTCACACAGCTGTTTGTATTTAATGCAATGATAAATGACCTTGTTTTCTCCTTTTAATACCTAGCAAGTGGGTCAAATCAAAGTAAAACTCTAAAAGATGACAATCCTTTAATAGCTTCCATGGTTCCAATACTATGCAAACTGCCATGGGAAGAAACCAGTTGCACTATTTGTGAATCACAATAATTATCATCATGGAAGTATATTTATAAAGGTGCCATACATGGAACTCATTTGTCAATGGCAACAAACAGTTGTCTAATTTGTTTTATGTCAACCAAAAAAAAAAAATAGATACACCGGTCAAAAAGGTTAAACTTAAAAAACTCCTGCAAAAAGGTATCCAGAAAGTGGGACACTATGAAAAGACCAGATATGAAAATAGTAGGGATAGAAGATGGAGAAAATTTCCAGGAAAAAGGCCCAAAAATATTTTTAACAAGATTATAGAGGAAAACTTTTCTAACCTAAAGAAGGGCATGCCTATAAGTTACAAAAAGTTTATGGAATACCAATTCAATTAGGCCAGAAAATAGAGACCACTCACCACATAATAATCAAAACACTAAGCACACAGAACAAATAAAGAATATTAAAAGATGCAAAAGAAAAAGATAAAATAACATATAAAGCCAGGCCTATTAGAATTACACCTAATTTTTTTCAATGGAGATTCTAAAAGTCAGAAAGCCCTAGCCATATGTCTGGCAGATTCTAAGAGATCACAGAGACTATCTCAGATTACTATACCCAGAAAAACTTACCATCATAGATGGAGAAAACAGACATTCATGATAAAACCAAATTTTTGTTTAACAATATATAGTCACAAATCCAGACCTATGCTAGGTACTAGAAGGAAAACTCCAACCCAAGCAGGTTAACTACACCTACAAAAACACAGGCAATGAATAATCTCACACCAGCATAACTAAAAGAAGAAAGATACACACACACACACACACACACACACACACACACACACACACACACCAACAACTGAAACAAAATACCAGGAGTTAGTAATTATTGTTAATTGATATCTCTCAATATCAATGGTCTCAATTTCCCAACAAAAGAATACAGACTAGCAGAATGTAAGCAAGCACAAGAGTTATCCTTCTTGTGGTAAAGGAGAAACACTTTAATATCATACCAGAGATGGCCATTTCAGGATATGCAAACTCTATAGCTAGGAAATTCAGCTGTGATCATCTTTGTAGATTCCTGGGAGTTTCCCTTTTGCCAGCTTTCTGCCTTTCCCTGCAATGTCCTGTCTTTCCAATTGTTTCTTTCAGTATTCTGCCCCTCCATTGCTCCCAATTAATCTCTCATGTTCCCAGACCTGAAAGGCTCTCAGTTTACCCACAAAATCTCTTTAGTTTCCCTCTCCAGTACATCCAAGCATCTCCTCTTTACCTTTCCTTGAAATCTAGCCTTTCTGAGTCTATAGAATGTAGCATGGTTATTCCTTACTTTCCAGATAATATCCACTTATAAGGGAGTATACACCAGGCAAGACTTCCAGTGAAGGCATTGGATAGTTAATCCAGCCACATAACCTTTGTCCTACAATCTGTCCTACCTATGGGGTTTTATCTACCCCAAGACTCATCTCTACCACTCAGGGTCATGTACCTAAAAAGATGCTCAATCATACTACAATGCTCAACCATGTCCATAATAGCTTTATTCATAATAGCCAGGAACTAGAAACAAAAAAATAAAATCAAAACAAAACTGCTTTTCTGATCAAGTCTTAATTAATCTTCTAGTATTTGGTAATTTTTTGTATTTTTATTGATTTCTTTGGATTTTGAATGTGCTTTTTCATTGGGATATGGAAGAAGCTGCTACCACTATCACTGGATTTGTCACCGATATACTTCCAAAGATGACTCCTGTTTTGTGAAGTAAATGTTGAGGAAGGACTACTAAGTAAACGAGGATGTGATGCTTTAATTCGAGAAGTGAGAGTAATGTTGAACTATAAAGGAGCTGTGATATTCATGCACCTGAATATAACAAGGTCACCTGAGGTAGGAGTCTCTTTTTAACCTTCTAACAGTGAGAAGGCATTTTCAGTTTCTAACCAGTTAGGTAGCTCTAGAAAGATAGCTTTAAAAGTTTAAAATCTGCATTTATCTGATTATTAGGGACAGTAGGCATATTTTCCAATATAATTGGAAATTGTAACCTTTTCTGAACTACCTATTAATAGATTTACCCTTTCCTCCTCTCTATCTTTTAAAATCTGTGACTTTGAAAGGAAAGAATTTCAGACCTATGGGTGAATATTTGTGTGACTTTCCTAGAGATGAAGTTTATCACTTGTTTAAAATGGTGCTTACATATTTAAAATAGAAAATTGCTGTTCTTCCTTCTAAAATAAATACTGTAAGGGAAAATGTTTTGAAGATATATAATTATTCACTTTATTTTTAAACCTTTGCCCACCTCTTTTAACATCTACCAAGGACTTTGTAGTGATTATTAATGTGTGTTTTAGTTTTCCCTGGTTTCTTTATTCTTTGTACATTAATTACATTTCTTATCAAGAAAGATATATTGACTTTTTGTATGTATTTATTTATTTCACAACTTATTTCTATAAGGGCATACTCACAGAAATTTTTTGAACTTGAAATATAGTTAAACCATTTCTCCCATTCTCTTTTTGCATTCCAACCCTTCCCATGTGCCTTTACTTCGTCTCCCAGATTTATAGCCTCTTTTTCTATAAGTGTTAATTATGTATACATATGCATATATATGTACACCCACATATATGTATATATAAATTCTTAAATATGAAAATACAGCCTTTCCAGTTTGTATAATTTGTATTCTTGGAAGTATTTGATTTCAGGGCTGAGCACTTGGTAATGGATATCTAATTGGGGATATTCTTTCCTGGAGGAGACTCTTTTTTCTACATGTAGCATCATTTAATTACCTGTAGCTCTTTGTCTACAGTTGGAGCCATGTCATATTTTCCCCTTTTGTATTGTCTATTAGTGTCATTCTTGTTCTGGTATTTTGTTGTTGTTCATCCTTCATGAGTGTGACTTCCCTGCCATTTCTAGGAGAAACCATCTCACAGTGACTCTCTGTTTTGTTGCAGGAGATTTGTTTTTATTGTTTCTCTGTGACCACCAATGATTTAGAGCTGGTCAGAATAAACCATAGGTTTTTGGCCGATGCAGTGGAAGATAGAGAGACACAGGAAGAAAAAAGGAGGGACTTAGAATGACTCATGAGCCTTTTCAATCTGAGAATGTGGAGAAGCAAGCTAGCTGATCATTTTATCATTATATAGTTGTGGATCTATCAGGTTTAAACCCTAATATCTGAGCCCCAAGCTTTATTTACTTAGAAGGCAATAAAAGAAGTCACTATACTGTTCTTCTGGATTTTACTATATTTCTGCCCCTTCTTCCACCATGTTCTTTGATACTTAGGTGTGGAAGGTGTGTTATATATGTACCAGGTAGGGTGATGATATATTGTATATTTAATAAAAATGATCTAGAATATAAGAGGACAGAGACACCCAAAGAACCAAGCCATGCAGGTCAGGGAGTCGTAACCCATGCCTTTAACCCAATCACTCTCTGAATCTCTGAGTTGAAAACCTAATAGAGCCAGGCTGTGGTGACACAAACCTTTAATTCTAGCTAGTAGGATAATTTAACTAAGAATTGAGATAGCTGGGCAGAGACAGAGGAGGGAGGAGTCCAGATTTGCCTGGCACTTTGAGAATGAAGACACTTGTGGTCTGAGGATTTATTGAGAGAGACCTGAAAAGTTGGCTGTGTTAGAATTGGTTGTGGTTTGTTCCCTGTCTCTCTGATATTTCTGCTTTTCTCCAATATCTGGCTTCAGGTTTATATTATAATGCCAAATAGATTTTGTGCAATAAACTAGGGCTTGACATCCTACAATCACTTGCTGTTTGTATCTTGATCAGTTTCAGTTTTCTGTCATATCTCTGTCTGTTGCTAAGAGAAGCATATTTAATGGGAGGGAGATGTACTTACCTGTGGATATAAGAATAAGTTTAATAAGTTTTTATAAAGCAGTTAGGAATTATGCTGCTTTAGAAAAGTGGTAGTTGTAAGGTTCTCCTCTAAGATCCATGAGCTCACTAGCCCTGGGTAGCCTACTGTATTTCCAATGCCAGGCATGAGTTCCCTATTGTTTAATGGGCCTTGAATCCTATTAGAGAGCTCTTTGTTAACATCTAGATATGCATGCCACTCTTTCACTCTTAGGGTTATTGTGTAATGCTGAAATGGTCCCAAGAGGAGCCACAGACTTTCTAGCAAAAACCTTAGTACCTACCATGAGAAATTCCTCTTTTGAGTAGTTTGTCTGGGGAGTCCACGAGACTTCTAAAACATTGTCATTTTTTGTTGTTGACCTTGGCTCTTCCCACAGATTTAAAGTAAGTCTTTATTGCTGAAGACAACATGCACTTCAGACATAGGATCCAGAGGAATTAGGATGGTTCCAATCTCATACAGCTTTCCTGGTACCAGAAGGAGCCTTTTGAGCTTCTGAGGAAAAGAAGTAGACAATAGTCATGTTCAGTTATTATAATAATGAACCACTCACAGAAATTGTTTTGGATTATAATCTTACAGTATCATGGAGATAAGTACAAACTGTAACAAAGTGACAGAAGATAAATAAAATCTGGATCCTTTAATCTATTATTTATAAGGTCCACTCATAAGACTAGACCAGGTTACAACCAATGGAGTTTGAGATGGTCACACAATAGCAAAGACACAGTGTGTGTTGTTACCAACAAACAACCCTCTCGGAAAAAAGCTGGTTTCATAAATACCTTTGAAAACACTTCAGAATCAACTCAAATGTCAACCTGTCAGCAGAGCCAGGACATTTATAATGCATCTTTCTCTGGTGATATTATCAAAGGGAAACCCAAAGAGGCCTCTGGAACTGCTCTTGGTTAACTTTAAAAATCATTTGTCTGGGAGGTTAGGGGTGAAGAACATGTTATTACTGTCCCGCAAGCTTTTCTCTAAGAGAATACTTCTGACACAGGATGTAACAGACCCATTAGTTACTCTGTATTAACTACTCAAAGCCTGTTTTTTTGTTTTTTTTTCTCCAAGAACACTGGCTCTAGTGGATGACAAGCATGGGATAAAAAGCTTATTTTATCATTTTATATCAGTTTTTGTTCCCTTTGCTTTTGTAATGTTTGAGTTAGACCTATGTAGGTCTGTATACAGTTATATTGATCACCTGAAATGTTTTCTTCATGCCAATCATACTATGTTAGCCAAGCCTCTTTCTCAGCTGGTATGCGTTTTTTTCTGCTTTACCCTTGTACATCTTTATACATCCACAGTCCCTCAGCCTTATCATAAGGCCTACAGCAAACCAAGAGGCCAGGATTTTTGTGAAAACAGAGGACTATTTTATTCACTATATAATTTTTCAAATATATTTTAACTACTGTTTTAAATTTTTTTTATATAAAATAGATACCAGAAATTTGTTGAGTATGTAATTTGCAAATGTCTACTTATAATCTGTATCACACTTTCATCCTCTGATTGATGTCCTCAATGCTATAAAAGTTTCAGTTGCAGTTAAGTCTAATGTATTAATTTTGCCTTTAATGGATTATGATTTCAGAGTCAATTATGTTGGTTTTTTTTGTCGTATCTTTTTTTCCTCTATTTTGTTCTGCTTTTTATTTTATTGTTTGAATAGTTTACAATTTTTCGCTTAATTTAGTGATTTGCTTAAAGATAAACTTTGGTATTTTCAGTGTTCTCTAGGGATTAAATTGTCTCCAGGTGCTTCAATAGTCTACTTACAATCAGTATTAAAACATTTCCCACAGTGTAAAATTCTTCCAACTTCTTCAGGCAAAGCTTCTTGCCAGCTTTCAACAGTGATTCACTGACACGGAGTTTGAGCCCCATAAGAAAATATAGTCTATGTTCTAAATAATAAATTTGCTTTTTAAAAGAAACTAAAAGGAAGTATGACTGTGTATTAACATAGCTATTTATCATTTAAAACCTTCCTTGTTTCTTTCTGAAGACTCGAATGTCAATATAGTGACTTTCTGTTCTATTTGAATAACAGAAATTCTTTGAGAATAAACTTAGTATAAACAAACTTGCTTATTTGTCTGAAATAATGTTTTGTTTGTCTTATTTTGCTGTCACTGTAAGAAGGCATTTTTATTTTTTTCTGAACAGATTTTTGAGTACATCTTTATTAGGTAATTAGACATTGTCTTTACTGTCACTCACTTCCATGGTTTCTGATTTGCTCTTCTCCTTCTACCATATCATTTATTTCTGATAATATTACAAACACCTCACATCAGTTTTTCTTATAAGCAACATGCACAAGATTTTTCAGATGCAATTTTCTTCATATTTATCATTTGAAGATTTTTGAAGCTTGTTAAATTTGTAAATTATTTTCTTGCATCAGGTCTAGATATTCTCAGACATTATTTCTTCCACTTATCTCTGTTCATTTTCACTCTTATTCTTCAGAAATTCCAGTAATGGTCACACTCAGAACTTTTGATATTTTCTAAATCTTTATGATTTTAATGGATGTTTCTGATGTAGCTTGTTGTAATGGTAAGTTTGAATACTTCATTTTCTTTTCAGTGTTTTCTTCATCCACATTGGATTCTTCTTGGGTTTTCATTTCTTTTTAAAATTGAAAATAGACTTTTTATTTTTACTTATTTATTTATTTTTTAAATACAATATGTCCTAATTATGGCTTGGTTTTCCATCTACTGACTTTTCCCAATTTTTCCCTACCTACCCTTCCATCTGGATCCACACATTTTTCTGCCTTTTGTTAAAAAAAAAAATAAAACAGGCATCTAAGAAATAATAGTAAAATAATATATAAGACAAAACAAAAGCAAACAAATAAAAATAGAAAAAAGCAAACAAACATAGATGCAGAGAAACATAAAATTTCACCCATAGTTAGCCCATAAAAATACAAAACAGGAAGCCATAATATATACAAAGGGCATGTAAGAAGGTCTGAGAAAAGAAATGAAGGAAAGCTGGGGATACTTCTATAGCCAAGTGACCTATGGATTCCTATCTTCTTGGTTTTTATTCCTTTTGAAAACATTTTTCTTCACCCCATTGGCAATAAATAGAAAAACTGCTCAGAAATTCTTGCTTTTTATGGCAAGATTGGAGCCACTCAGGATTTGGGTGCTATCTTTTCTCCTCTTAATAGGAAGCATTTTCTTTGCCACTTGTGTCCTGAGTAATTTTCAGTCAAATATTGACTTTGGTTTTTTGATTGTTGATTTTGTTATATATGTATATATAAATATTATTAATATTTTCTTTTAGATTTTTGTGAGCATTATATACATGAGTACTGTATTTATATTATTTTAGTTCTTCCTCTTCTGCTTTCTTTCTCCCATGTTTCCCTTTCAAATAACTGACCTTCTGTAATTCTAATTGGTATACAAGTGTGTATATATGTATGCATGCATATATCCATGTATGTACATATATACCATCTGCTGAGTCTATTTTGTGTGTTCATATGTATGTGTGCTTAGGACTGACTACTTGGGATTATATAACATACATGGGGTTTATCTTTGGAAAAGACTGATTTTCCTTCTCTTGGGAGCCATCAACTAATTATAGGTGTTCATCTAGGTATGGGACCTTGTGAACTTTTATTTCATTGATTTTGACATTTCAGTTGGTATGTTATTTAACATTGTCACATATAGAAGACATAATCTCCCAGTAGACATTCTGTCCTCATTCTCTAGGACTTACAATCTTTCCTCCCTCTTTTCCTTCTGTGGCAGGTTTAGAAGATGTATTATAGATGTATCAAATGGAATTGGGCATCACAGGGTCTGTTGTCTGTATTTGAGGGTTGTGTTTTTCTATAATAGCTTCCATCTCCTGTAGAAAGATTCTTTTTGTTTGTGGCTATAAGGGTTTGTATTTAGAATGAATTCAGAAATTATATTGTTTATAGATGTGACAGTAGTAGGAACTACTGTCGGGTCCATGGCCTTACCAGCTATGGGCAAGTGGCTAATTTAACAGTACCAGTAATAGGTAAGTAGCTTGGTTAACAGTATCAGACATAAGTTCTTCTCTATTGAGAGTCCCTAAGTTCAATTATATATCTGCTTTTATCCCTAAGATATAAGTGCCTCTGTCTAGTGGCAGTTTATGATTATCTTATTCTCTTTCCTCTGTCTAGAAAGAAGATAACCTTTTTCTGAGTCTAATCTCCCTCATACCATGCCGCAGCTATTGCAGTGAGAGACAAATCTCATATCCACTTCTTCTATGTGCTGAATTTCTTCTAAAATCTGTGAAACAATATCAATGTTGAACTTAGAGAGTTGCTGAGTAAATTATAAAGCATAAGATTGGGAGCATAAGTGATTACAATGAAGAAGTGGTGGGAACAAATCACGAGAGAGAAGGAGATGATTGAGTGAGAGGAATAACGAGGAAGGAGAGAAAAAAGGGATGGAGATCTCAATAGAGGAAGCCAATGTGGGGTTGGAAAAAGATTGGGTGCTGGGGAAACCTCCAAGAATTCACAGGATGTCCTTGCAATAGATCCCCAACCAATAGCGAAGATGTTGCCTAAATAGGACTTCCCCCTTAATCAAATGAGTAACCAGCCTAAGTGCAATCACAGAACTTAATCCAACAATGAATAGAGGTAGAGGCAGGGATACATGACTGAGCTCCTGGTCCAGCTGATAGCAGGGCAGGAGACTGTATATGAACAAGGGGATAGGGACTATGAGGAAAATTCTCACAGTGATGGTTGGCTGGAGCTCTGGAGAGCTCACTGAAGCAAGAACCTGGGAACCATCAGGAAAAGGAACTGGGCTCTCCAAGGATAGGCAATTATCCACTGACATGGGCAATATGTGCAGTCTCAAGTGGAGGGTTCAGATGATGTTTCTGTGCATGGACTGGCACATTGGAACCCATTCCCTCCAGAGACACACCTGACCCAGTCTTAACATTAGGATGAGGAAATCGGACTTGCCTGGAGTGGATGCTGAGCTAATCCACTTTGGGACCTCTTGCCCTTTTTAGGGAGGGGATGGGGGATGGGGAGGAGGGAGGCTGAAGGCTGACCAGGTGGGATTGGGAGGGGGAAGGGTTTGGGACAAGGGGATAAATGGATAAAAAAGGACTTTATTCTATAAAAACAAATAAATAAAAAGGAAAAAAAAGAGAAAAAAATAGGACAAAGCATACATATTTCTTAATTTTTTGTTATCAATTTTTTGTACTGCTTTAAATCTTCTATTTCAAAATTTGAGATAATGCTGTCCTCACTGTCGGTTCAATGGAATAAGTTACATAATATCTCAGATGAAAATTGGCTAAAATTGGGATCTCTTTTAAAGAATTTGAATTCTAGCATTCCTTGTAGGAATAAGAAATTTCATGTATAAGAATAATACATCTCACTCTTAATAGCTCCTTTTATTTATTGAGCTCTTTGAAGGTAACAGACCATATGACTATTCACATTTAATTCCCACAATTACTACTACTCATAAAAATTCAATACACAAAATACAGTTTTATAAATATCTTCTCAATTCCACAGTTCCCAAATTCTCACATCTATTTTATTGCACTTTTTGTTGATATATCTTCCCGATTTTTTCAAAATCAGTGTGTAACAGGTGCTCTACCTTTAAAGACATTTGTTTATAATGATTGCTTGAAAACTTATTACTATCCACCACTGTGGTGGACAAACAAAGAACCAGAAGGCTTTTAAACACTTATCCAAGCTTTCATTTCATATGCTTCAGTGTTTTAAAATTATTGATGTTTCTCAAATTTAAGAGATGTGTAAAAATGTGATAAGGAGGCTTATAGATCTTGACAGTATGAAAAGAAGATCTTAAAGGTAATAGATGCAAGAAAAGGCTTGGTTTGTTAAGGACCTTTTATTTTTCAACATCTGAAGGTCACACATGAAAAAAATAACAAGAATGGCTTTTCTCATTGTATTTTATTATGGCTTTTTGTTAATGCTCAACAGCCCTTCATGTATAAAATGAATTTAGCAAAATGCCACCTTGGGTTTTAGAGTTTGTAATACTGAAAGTGGCAATTAAGATCTCCCGTGACTCATAAAATATGCAATAAGGGGTTTTAAGACAGAGGGAAAAGTAGGAGGGAAAATTTGTTCTTTTTGCAGACAAAATATTGCTGGCATTTTTAATAATGATGAAATATAAGACCTCCTTGGGGCAAAACTAAAATCTATTATACAGTGAAAGAATAGATCCATTTAATTTGTTTAGGCTTCTTTGTTCATTTTGTGTTTCTCATTAAATCTGTTCCAGGTTATGAATAGCATTTCTAATGTCCTAAGAGGTATGGTACAGAACAGACTTATGCAACACAAATTTTGAGGCTGAGATAGTTAAAGAAACAATTTCTCCTCTTTGCTGTACTAATTTTGTTTTATTGCAGGTATGTTAGTGTTTTGGAGGTGAAGAAAACAGGATTTCTGCAAGTTTTGGGACAGCTTGGGATATATAACAACTTCCAGAACAATTTGAATTACATAGGAAGATGAAACAACACTAGCTTGTAAGATAATTTAAAATATCGTTCATTTTTTAAAAAGTTTGAATAGAAGAATGCTGATGCAGAAGACATCAGTTATTACACGAAAATATCAGTGGCAGGAATGGATCACCTCATTGCTAGTTGGTCAGGGTTGCCCCAAAGTCATCTGAAACAATACAGGCTATTGCCATTGTTTTTGGTTGGCTACTGTAACTAGAAACTGAGATCTGGCCAAAGCCACCAAATACAAGGAAATCAATCCTGAAACAATCAGGAAACCCTTCCTGCCTGCCAGATACCATAGATCTGCAAAGCAGTATGCAGTATGACTGGGGAGAAAATGTATCAACAGCCTTACCCAATGCTAGACTCTGCATACAATACCAACCTTCCAGATAAGATGCACCCACAGGTGCAATAGTGACAAGACTATTTTGAAGCTAACCAACCCTCTGCTCTCTTGAATAAATCTGAGGCTATTACACAGAAATCATGTAATAATGTTCGATACATTGGACATAGTCAAAACATATGACTAGGAAAGTCATAGGCCCTAGGAGAGAGCAAACTAGTCTTATTTTTTTGTTTTTTTTCTTTCTTTTTTTATTATGAATAAAGTCACATTTTCCATCCATGTATATCCTTATTCAAGGTCACTTCCACCTCCCACCCCCTCCAGTCACTCTCTCTTCTCCACATCTCCCCATCTCCTTCCCAGCAAGGTCAGGAGGTCCCAAGGTTCCAATATTGCTCAGTTCAGCATCCAGTCCTGGCAGACCCAGTTTCCTCACCCCAACATCAAGACTGAGTCAGATATTTCTCTTGGGGCAGTGGGAACCAAGGTGTCAGTCTAATGAGTTTAAGATCTCAAGCTGTTCAGTGGTTGTG
>PVIH01012170.1:21307-65043 GCA_004025045.1 Sigmodon hispidus
TTTTTTTTTTTTTTTACTGCTGAGTAGTACTCCATTGTGTAGATGTACCACAGTTTGTTAATCCATTCTTCAGTTGAGGGGCATCTAGGTTGTTTCCAGATTCTTACTATTAAGAGTAATGCTGTTATGAACATAGTTGAGCTAATACCTTTGGAGTATGACTGTGCATCTTTAGGGTATATTATATACTCACAAGTGGTATTGCTGGATCCTTGGGGAGATTGATTCCCAGTTTTCTGAGAAATTGCCATACTGCATTCCAGCATGGCTGAACAAGCTTATATTTCCACCAACAATGGAGGAGTGTTCCCCTTGCTCCACAACCTCACCAGCATAGGCTGTCATCTGTGTCCTTTACCTTACCCAATCTGACAGGTATCAGGTGGTATCTCAATGTTGTTTTGATTTGCATTTCTCTTTTGGCTAATGATGTTGAACACTTTTTCAAGTGCCTTTCAGCCATTTGTAATTCTTCTGCTGATAATTCCCTTTTTAGTTCTGAACCCCATTTTTTGATTGGGTTATTCGAGGTTTTATGCTCTAGATTCTTGAGTTCTATATATATTTTAGAGATCAGCCCTCTATCTATTGTAGGGATGGTGAATATCTTTTCCCATTCTGTAGGCAGTTGTTTTGTCCTATTGATAGTGTCCTTGGCTTTACAGAAGCTTCTCAGTTTCTGGTGTTCTTAGTGTCTGTGTCACTGTTGTTATATTTAGGAAGTGGTTGCCTGTGCCAATTCGTAGAAGGGTATTTCCCACTTTCTTTTCTATCAAGTTCAGAGTGACTGGTTTATGTTGAGGTCTTTGATCCATTTGGATTTAAGTTTTGTGCAGGGTGACAGACTTGGATATATTTGCATTTTTCTACATACTACCAACCAGCTATGCCAACACCATTAGTTAAAGATGCTATCTTTTTTCCGTTGAATATTTTGGGCCTCTTTGTTGAAGATCAAGTGTTCATAGGTTTTTGGGTTAATGCCCAGAACCTCAGCTGTATTCCATTGATCCACAAGTCTGTTTTTATGCCAGTACCAGGCTGTTTTTATTATGGTAGCTCAGTAGTATAACTTGAAGTAGGGGATGAGATGATGATGCCTCCTGAGGTCCTTTTGTTGAGCAAAATTGTTTGGCAATCCTGGCTTTCCTGTTATTCCAAATGAAGTTGAGTATTATTCTTTCAAGGTCCAAAATATATTGTGTTGGGAATTTTATGGGCAGTGTATTGAATATGTAGATTGCTTTTGGTAGAATTGCCCTTTTTCTATGTTGATCCTACCTATCCAGGAATATGGGAGATCTTTTCATTTTCTGATATGCTCTTCAATTTCTGTCTTCAGTGATTTAAGATTTTTGTCAAATAGATCTGTTACTGCTTTGGTTATAGTTACTCCAAGGTATTTAATGCTATTTGCAGCTATTATAAAGAATAATGTTTCCCTTATTTTTTTTTTCAGCCCTTTTATCTTTAGTGTATAGAAGGGCTACTGATTTCTTTGAGTTAATCTTGTATCCTGCTACATTTCTGAAGGTGTTTATCAGCTGTCGAAGTTCCCTGGTAGAAATTTGTGGGTCAGTTATGTATACAATCATATCATCTGCAAATAGAGTTAGTTTTACTTCTTCTATTCCAATTTGTATCCCCTTAATCTCCTTTCATTCTCTTATTGCTTTAGGTAAAACTTTGAGGGCATCCTTGTCTATTTCCTGATTTTAGTGGGATTGCTTTGAGTTTTTCTCCATTATGTTTGATGTTGGCTGTCGGCTTCTTGTAAATTGCCTTTATCATAGTGAGATATTTTCCCTGTATTCATGATCTGTCCAGAGCTTTTCTCATAAAGGAGTGTTGGATTTTGTCAAAGGCTTTTTCAGCATCTAAAGATATGGTCATGTGGCTTTTTCCTTTAGTTTGTTTATAAGATGGATGACGTTTATAGTTTTTCGTAAGTTGAGCCATCCTTGCTTTTCTTGGATGAAGCCTACTTGGTCATGGTGAATGATATTTTTTATATACCATTGTACATGGTTTGCCAAAATTTTGTTGAAAATTTTAGCATCAATATTCATGAGGAAAATTGATGTATAATTTTCCTTCTTTGTTGTGTCTTCGAGTGGCTTGAGTATTAGGGTAAGTGTGGCTTCATAAAAGAAATTTGGCAATATTCCTTCAGTTTCTACTGTGTGAAATAATTTGAGAAGTCATGGTAGTAATTCTTCTTTGAATGTCTGGTAGAAATCTGCACTGAAACCATCTGGACCTTGGCTTTTTTACTTGGGATGCTTTTAATGGCAGCTTCAATTTCCTTAAGTGTAATAGGTCTGTTTAGGTAATTAATCTGGTTTTCTTTTAATTTTGGTAAATGGTACCTGTCCAAAAAGCTGTCCATTTCTTCTAGGTTTTCCATTTTTGTGGAATATAGATTTTCAAATTATGCTTTTTTTAATTATGAAACTATAAGTTTATGAAACTACCTTTTAAATATTTATGTTTGTATACATAGGTTGGTGTTGACCTCAACCTTGATAATGTAAGCTTTTTATTGCAGTTGAGTGGTTCATACATGTTTCTGTTTCAAGTGCTACTATCCTATGGATTTGGTGTGATTGTTGCATGCATGAACCCACAGCTTCAATGGTTACTTAAACAAAACTCACACAAGATCAAACATGTTTTAAAAAATGTAGAATGGGCTGAAAAGGGGCTTAGATCTCTGCTCCCTACCACTTATTGAGGAGCAATTGAAAGTTGTTGGCTGCTGAGTGAGGAGAATTCACTTTTTAGGAGTATGACTACTCAAAGTTAATGTCAGTGAAGACCCCATACACATATGCATTTGGGCAGCATTAATTAGACTCAGTGGGTTGAAAATAAATAAAATTTTAAGAAGGAGGACATGAAGTTGAGAGGGAAATGAGGTAAAAGAGAGTTAGAGGAGGTTATGAAGGGTAGATAGAATCAAAATACATTGTATACATGTGTGATTGTCAACTTGACTACATCCAAATTTAACTATAACCCAAATGACTGCGTACATCTGTAAGAATTTCTCCTTAATTAAATTATTTAAAGTGAGAAGACCTACTTTTATAATGGATATTTGAGGTGAAAAAATAAATGTTTAATACAGATCTTTTGAGGTGCAAAAATCCACCTTTTATCTGAACTACATTGAACTACATCTACTTTTGGCAGTGCATAAAAAAAGAAATGGGAAAAGAAATATCTCTCTCTCTCTCTCTCTCTCTCTCTCTCTCTCTCTCTCTCTCTCTCTCTCTTCCTCTCTCCCTCCCTGCTAGATTTCTTTCATCCTTTCTAGCAAGTCAATACTTTCACTGGCAGTAGAACATACTTATTTGGGATTCTGACATATATTTAAGAGAAACTGAGATATCAAGCTTCATGGACTGAACAACTACTGCATCCTAGAACTTTCCATCAATAGGCAGCCATTGTTGAATTAATCTGTAAGCTATTCTAATATATCCCTCTTATATACACATATATATGGAGAGAGAGAGACAAATAGAGAGCAAGAAAGAGAGATTCATTCTATAAGTTCTGTTATTCTAGAGAATTCTGCCTAATACAACATATATGTCACTTTAAATGACTAAGAAAGGAAATAAAACAAAGAAAAAAACTGGGTTTCACTTAAACTCTAAGGCTAAAAAGATCCTCTATACCACTTATACAATTTATGCTCTTGTTATGATAAATTAAAGCATGTGGTTATGTGTCTGTTATCAAGGGTTTAAGTTTGTTTAAATGCTATATTTGTGGCTCTGCTCTGATGAAGTATCAGGTTATGAAGTCTTTGATGTTTACCACTTTTATAATGTCTTAATGCAGTATTGATAAGATATCCAGATAAACTAAAGGATAGAAGTTAAATATAAGTTTAATCTGAAATACATGTGAGAATAATTTCCATTGACTCATATGTTTGAATACTTGGTCCCCAATTGGTGGAACTGTTTGTAAAGAAATTAGAAAGCTGGCTTTTATAGAGAAGATGTTTCAATGAGGGTGAGTTTTGATGTTTCACAAAGTTTATCCCCTTCTCATTATATTTTCTGCCTCCTGCTTGCAATTTAAAATATACAGGTGTTCCTGCCACTATGTATTTCTTTCACATTCTGAATACTAGCCTTCTGAAATTTTAAGTCTAATTAAATGTCTTTATAATAAGATGCCTTGATTGCAGTGTTTATCAGAGCAATAGGAAAGTAACTAATATGGAAATTGATTCCAAGAAGTATTATATTGCTATGGCAGACATAGCCATGTGTTTCTTTTGAGGAACGTGATTTTGGACTCAGAAAGTGATTGAATTCTGTAACCAGAACTACATGAGGAACTCTAACAGGACTTTGGAACACAGTAGTCCTTGGAGCTGTCTGGACCCTGAAGGTCTACCTCAAAAGGTTTCAGAAGGAAACAAGGTCTTTAACAACAACTGAGCTAGAGATCTTTTCACAATATTTGATAAAGTATCTGGCTACCTTTCCCCCTTGCCCTATGAATTATCTTTATGTGAAATTAGAAGTAATAGATTATTATCTTGTTGCAAGATTTTTTAAGACATTCTAATACTGACTTTGTTAATAGTTATTAGGATTCATTCTGCAGGTTTACAATAATAAAGAGCAAGTTGGGCAAAAGGAAATATAAAATGTACAGTTTGAAGCTAAAAAGAGCATTAGGAAATTTAATGTTGGAAACAAGGCTAATACTAAAATAAATAATCATATTAAGATAAAAAAGTACTTGAAACTTGCTTTGCAAAAAAAGTAAAGATGTTGTAGAAAGTTTTTCTGGCGCGTTTGGGCCTGAAGGTTTGTACCTGGCCTGCAGCAGCTTTTGTCCCCCAAAGAAATGAATCAGACGCTTATATTAATATACTGTTTGACTCATGTCTTAAGCACATCACTAGCTAGCTCTTTCATGTATTAAGCTGCTTGCCACAGACCATGGCTCACTTGGATTTGCTACATGCTTCTTCTTCAGGAGTTGGATGGAGACTGGCTAACTCCACCCTCCTTCTACCTGTCTGTCCTCTGATTCTCCACCCACTTATATGGTGCTCTACATAGTATGTAATTTGATTTACCCAGGGGTTACAGTTAAGATTGTCTTGAGACTAAGAAAATATTTTAGACTTTGAAACATTTTTGAAATAAAAGACTGTAGGGACTATCTTTTATTAAATATAATTTGCATTATGATATGGCCACAAGCCAATAAGAGCATGGAGTATAATGTGGTGGTTTGAAGAAGAATGGC
The DNA here is from genome assembly GCA_004025045.1 of Sigmodon hispidus. Taxonomy (NCBI): domain Eukaryota; kingdom Metazoa; phylum Chordata; class Mammalia; order Rodentia; family Cricetidae; genus Sigmodon; species Sigmodon hispidus. Next base: position 26,594 of record PVIH01012170.1, read on the forward strand.
CCTAGAGGCTTATACATTTCAATACATGATTCCAGTTGGTAGAAGAGTTTGAGAAGGATTGGAAGGCGTGGCCTTGTGGAAGAAGTGTGTCATTGAAGCTGAACTTTGAGGTTTCAAAAGAGTCGTGCTGTTTCCAGTGTTGTCTCTGCCTCCTGCTTGAAGTTCAGGATTTAAGTTATCAGGTGATTCTCCAGGTGCCTGCTATATACCATCCTCATCATGAATGCTAACCTTTTAAAACTGTAAGTACTAATAAACTATCTTCTTTAAGTTCCTTTGGTCACAGTCTTTTATCCCAGCAAAAAAAATGAGTGATAAAACATGACTTTTTAAAGTATGACTATGTTCTGCTTAATACTTGGGACATGCTTATATTAAAACACATTGCTGTGTATCCAAAATTCAAATTCAACTAGTACAATGATTTTTTTATGTATTATTCATTTTCTGGTTGTTGTTTGTTCTTGTATAGAGAATGGACAATGATTTGTAATGAAATTAAACACTACAAGGCTAGATTTAGAGCTGAGAAAATGCATTATTACTTGAACTTTTAAAGGTATTTTCAAAAATTTTCTAAATACAATTTAAAAACTGTACTGATTGTATTAAGCATTCTTCAAGGACATGTAGATGGAGCTGAAAGAAAATAATGATGTCATGATATACTCAGTGTTCTCTAGGCTCCAGGAGAACATTTTGAAAGATATTTTATAAGGAATGCTTTATAAGAAATGAATAAAAATTCAGCATTTTAAATTTATTTTTTACTTTTAGAAAATGACATTGGCATTGAAAGGTTTCCACAGCAGCTGCCTAGTATGTCATGTTTCCATACAAGCAGTCTGTGAAATAGAGAACACCTGTTGAAATATTTGAACTTGCCACTTATTATTTGAGAATTTGACTTACTATTTTAGGCCTTGTCTACATGTTGATGAGTGGAAGTGTAGTGTTTGTAGTTTATATCAATTCTCAATTCTTAAATTTTAAAAATAATGGAAAGATATACTTTCAGGCAAACACAAATACACATACATATATATAATGGGAATAAGTAAAATAATGAAGTGGAGCCCCTGAAAGACACAATGGAAATTTAACAACGCTCTAACAATGCTCAAGGGTTTAGGCTTATTTAGTTAATGTACAACATGGGAGCATAAGCCTAGAATAACAATAGAAAACTTCCATGTAGATGTCTCAGTGTCCTGGCTCTTGAATACAATGTGATGAACCTTCTGCAGCTTTGAATAAAACCACAGTGGGTTGAGAATAATAAATCCTACTAATTATTCATAAAACAACACCAGGGTTGCACTGGAAAGATTGCTCAGTAGTTCAGAGCAGTGGGTTTTTAGAGAATCCAGGTCTAGTTTCCAACAGTCATGTTGCAGCTCACAACCATTTATACTCAAGTTTAAAGGATCTAATATACTCTTTGTCTTCCAAAGGAACCAAAGTACACAAGACACTTATACACATAAAATAAAAATAAACAAATAAACAAATCTTTAAACACAATCTCACTATCTAATTATAATCTGAAATTATGTGTTTTCTCTTCCACCATTTCTTCTTTGTAATAAATAGATACTATGTACTTGGTGACACCAAGAATAAAAGATGCTATAGAACAATCTTCATACACTGTAAATATGTATTACTCTCATTGGTTAATAAAGAGCTGACTGGAATATGGCTGGACAGGAAGAAAATGGCTGGGAGCCAGGCAAGGAAGACATTGGGAAGAAGAAGGAGCTGATTTCTGGGGTTCCTGAGCAAGACACAGAAGGAAAAGCTACACACGTCATAATGGAATGAAGTACTGAGCCATGTGGTAGAGAACAGATAAAATATGTGTTAATTAAAGTTTTAAGAGTCATTAGTAACAAGCCTAAGCTATCAATCAATTATTTATAATTAATATAGTCTCTATATACTCATTTGCAAGCCAGATGGTGGACAGAGCTGATTGGTGGTCCCAACCAAAAACTCTGCCTACACAAAACTATATCATTAAGAGTAGGTCTATAGTTTTACTTTGTCACTTAATAATACATGGTTACATTGGGAATCATACCGACTTAACTTTAGGCTCATTATCTAGAAAGTGAGAATGATAAAATTATCTATTTTATAAGGCCCTTTTGATGGTAAAATACATTAAGAAAACATTCAGAACACAATGAATCAAACCCAAAATGACTAGCTAATAATTTTAGTAATATGTATATACATATATGTATTATAAAGCACATGCAAATTGTTAATGTTGATTTATTTATTTTGTATGTGGGGACACTCATGAGCTATTTAGAGATCAGAGTGGTCCTACACTTCTATCATGTTGGTTCTACAAATTAAACTCAGGTCATCTGGCTTGGTAGCAAGCCTCTTGACCTAACAACTAGCCCAAGGATATTCTAATTTTCCATTGGAAAAATTATTTGAAAACATTTGGTAGATACCAAAAATTGTTATTATATTTGAATTTAGTATCCTGAATCTTAATATCTAAGAGGTGTGTTAGTATCTAAAAAGCAAAAGAAGATGAAAATGAGAGAAAAGGAATTGGGATGTAAGATAAAAAAATGATACTGTCTTTAAGGTGCTTCCCCCATAAAGGTCTGTCTTTGCCCAGAGGTGACAGACAGTTGAACTGAGTGCAGATGTTTGTAAAGGCCAAGTAATTGCAAAGAAGGAGTCACTAGTAACCAGGAATGTTGCTAAAATCTGTGAAACTATGGAAGTAGTGCTTTAAATAATGTAAGTAAGATGAAGAGCATTGAGCCTTAAAGATCTGTCCCAGGTCTCTAAAAATCAGTAAGAGGTGACGTTCAGGGCAGTCTTCTTGTCTTTTAATTCAGGCTAATCTCTGATGAGTTAGCTATTTGGGGCTTTGAGTTTAATTTACTGTGTTAATTTCTCTCATTCACAGTAGTGCCATTTTTATGAAAATAGTGATCCAGCCTGTTTTGCTTTGCTTTCCCCTGAACACACAAATAGTGCACAGATAAACCAGTGTGCTCTTACTATACACAAATGAATGTAACGTTAAAATTCTAACCAAGACAAAGAATCTTTAGTATGAATGTGTAAAAATTTTAGCTCTTGTCTTGGTACTAACTTCCACTAGAGCCCATTAGAAAGAGCCTCTAACAATAATAGAGCCTCACCCCTATTCTCCTCAGTGTCACCAGTCTGCCTACAACACTATAGAAGAACAGGAATCACCACTGTCTCTGCCTACCCTGTCTTCTCTGAGGAGAATTTTAGCTTTCATGAGGACCACACTTGTGAATTCATCACCTCTAGGTAACATGCTACAATTGAATTTTAATTGTAGGTCAATGTCAACTGTGAGATTAAAAGATGTTTGCTTTTATCCTAGTGGAGACAAGAGCTTTACTCTGGGTAAATATGTAATTATTGTATGGATGATAGTGATGATTTGTGATTTAAAATAATTTTCATTTACGGAAAGAAATACTTTGACTACTTTAAGAACTAATATGCTTCTAATGATAAATACGCTGAGTAGGCAGAGGGAGGGTTATTTTGTTATTTTAGAGAAAAATATGATGTGCCTTGTTGTAGTATGCTGAAAATAAAATAACTGATTTGGCTTAAGTGCAGCACCATAGAAGTGGGTGGAGAATCAAAAGACAGACAGATAAAAGGAGGGTGGAGTTAACCAGTCTCCATCTGACCCTCAAAGAAGAGACATGTAAGAAACCCAGGTAAGCCACGGGCCTGGCCATGTGGCAGGTAGAATACTAGAAATGGGTTAAATTAAAATAAAAGAGCTAGCTAGTAATGTGCTTGAGACAAGGGCCAAACAATATAAAGTTAATATAAGTGTCTGCTTCATTTCTTTGAGAGATAAAAGCTGCCGCAGGTCAGGTCCAACCCTCTGGCCCAAATGGGCCAAAAACCTTCTGCAGCAGTGTCTCAAGGTATTCATTGAGGCATTACAGAACCTGCATCAACACTGAAAAGAGGCAGAGGCCCAGATCCATGACTGAGCACCAGGACGAGGTCAGTGTCCAGTTGGAGAGAGTGGGATGAGATTCTGTATGAGCAAGGGGATAGGGATTATGAAGAAGAGATCCATAGAAATGACTGACTGTATTTCTGGGGAGCTCACTGAAACAAGAACCATCAGGAACCTGGTGAACCATCAGGAAGCGGAGCTAGCCCCCCTCAAAGGTAGGCGGCTGTCAATTGGCATGGGAGTATATGGAGCCTCGACAGATGGGATCAGACTGTGTTCCCGTGCATGGGCTGGCATCTTGGAGCCCATTCCCTGCAGAGAAACACCTAACCCAGTTTTAATATTAGGATGAAGGAATTGGACCTGCCTGGAGTGGACGAACCAGGCTGAGCTAACCCACCTTGGGACTTCTTGACCTTTTGGAGGAGGGGATCTGGGGTTAGGGAGGGGGAAGGCTGAGAGAGAACTGGGATGAACTGAGAGGACGGAAGGGAGGGCAAGCAGGGGGGAATGCATGAAAAAAAAAAGACTTTTTTTTTAAATTAAAAAAAAAATCACCCAAATCAGCTTAAAAATAAATAAACCAAAAAAAAAAAAAAAAAAAAAATGAGATGAGAAGCAGGTGACATGCTACAGAGTAGAGAAGAGCATGTGTGCTTGTATGCGTGCTCTGGGACATTTATCTGGGGGGCTTTTATACAAATGGGGAACATTGCCTCTTTTTACCTAATTAAATTTTATTTGAAGTCAGTACACAATAGATATATTGCATACCTCTGTTTATTACATTACTGTTTGTAGTAGAGAAATTATAGAATCCACCTACTTATTGATTATTGTTCTTAGTGTCTGGGACACTGGTGATATATTTAGGAAGTGGTCACCTGTGCCAATTCATTGGAGGGTATTTCTCACTTTCTTTTCTATCAAGTTCAGAGTGGCTGGGTTTATGTTGAGGTCTTAGATCAACTTGATTTTGAGTTTTGTGCAGGATGACAGGCTTGGATCTATTTGCATTTTCTACATACTACCAAGTAGCTATGCCAACATCATTTGTTAAAGACACTATCTTTTTTCATTGAATATTTGGGTCTCTTTGTCAAAGATCAGGTGTTCATAGGTTTTGGGTTAATGTCTGGATCCTCAATTCTATTCCATTGATCCACAAGTCTGTTTTTATGCCAGTACCAGGCTGTTTTTATTACTGTAGCTCTATGGTATAACTTGAAGTCTGAGATGGTGATGCCTCCTGAGGTTCTTTTGTTGACCAAGATTGTTTTGGCAATCCTGGCTTTCCTGCTATTTCAAATGAAGTTGAGTATTGTTATTTCAAGGTCCAAAAAATATGGTGTTGGGATTTTGATGGGCAGTGCATTGAATCTGTAGATTGCTTTTGGTAGAATTGCCATTTTTACTATGTTGATCTTACCTATCCAGGAACATGCGAGATCTTTCCATTTTCTGATATTCTCTTCAATTTCTTTCTTCAGTGACTTAAAGTTTTTGTCAAATAGATCTGTTACTTCTTTGGTTATAGTTACTCCAAGGCATTTGATGCTATTTGCAGCTATTATAAAGGGTAATGTTTCATTTATTTCTTTTTCAGCCCTTTTGTCTTTAGTGTATAGGAGGGCTACTGATTTCTTTGAGTTAATCTTGTATCCTGCTACTTTGCTGAAGATATTTGTCAGCTGTCGAAGTTCCCTGGTAGAATTTTGTGGATTACTTATGTATACAATCATATTATCTGCAAATAGAGATAGCTTCACTTCGTCTTTTCCAATTTGTGTCCCCTTATTCTCCTTTCATTCTCTTATTGCTTTAGCTAAAACTTTGAGAACTATATTGAATAGATAAGGGGAGAGAGGACATCCTTGTCTAGTTCCTGATTTTAGTAGGATTGCTTTGAGTTTTTCTCCATTAAGTTTGATTTTGGTTGTCGGCTTCTTGTAAATCGCCTTTATTATATTGAGATATTTTCCCTGTATTCATGATCTCTCCAGGACTTTTATTATAAAGGAGAGTTGGATTTTGTCAAAGGCTTTTTCACCATCTAAGGATATGATCAATATCAATAAGTAGGACTTCCTGAAACTGAGAAGCTTCTGTAAATCCAAGTACACAGTCAATAGGACAAAACAACAGCCTACAGAATGGGAAAAGATTTTCACTAACTCTACAAGTGATAGAGCACTGATCTCTAAAATATATAGAGAACTCAAGAAACTGGAGCCCCAAAACTTGAATGACCCAATCAAAATATGGGATTCAGAACTAAAAAGGAAAATCTCAGCAGAAAAATTACAAGTGGCTGATAGACACTTGAAAAAGTGCTCAACATCTTTAGCCATCAGAGATATGCAAACCAAAGAACTTTGAGATACCACATTACACCTGTTAGATTTGCTATGATAAAACACACAGATGACAGCCTATGTGGGAGAGGGTGCAGAGCAAGGGGAACACTCCTCCACTGTTGGTGGAAGTGTAAGCTTGTTCAGCCACTCTGGAATACAGTATGGAAGTTTCTCAGAAAACTGGGAATCCATCTCACCAAGGATCCAGCAATACCACTTCTGGGCATATACCCTAAAGACGAAATTTTGTACTCCAAAGACATTAGCTCAACTATGTTTATAGCAGCATTATTCATAATAGCAAGGACCTGGAAACAACCTAGATGTCCCTCCACTGAAGAATGGATTAACAAACTGTGGTACATCTACACAATGGTGTACTATTCACCAGTAAGAAAAAATGACATCCTTAAATTTGCAGACAAAAGGATGGATTTGGAGACTATCTTCCTGAGTGAGGTATCACAAACCCAGAAAGATAAGCAGGGGATGTACTCAGTTATTAGTGGACTCTAAACAAAAAATGGAAAAAAAGTAAGCATGTTCAAGCTATAAACCTGAAACACTGAACTGATTGGGACTGAAACACCATGGACCAGCACCTTGGATCCCACTACTTTCATAGGAACTCCTGACCCAATCTAGATGTTGGGGAGAAGAAAGTTGATCTGCCAGGAATGGGTGCTGAATTAAGACATATTGGAACCTTGGGACCTCCTGCCATTGTTGGGGAGAAGATAAACAGATGTGAAGAAGACAGAGTGACTAGAAGGAGAGGGAAGGGAGCTTGAACATGGACATACACGAATAAAAAGTATGACTTTATTTATAATAAAACAAACCAAAAAAATAATCCACCTACTTGCAAATGGATGGACAAAAGAATTAGCTCTATATACACAATAAGTCTATATACCCATAAGACAAAACTGACATAAGCTTTAGGAAAATACACCCACTTTTTCTGACATACTGGAATGGATACTAAGACACTTTGCATGATAGGCATATGCGTTACTACTACAGTGTCCTCAGCCACATCCTCTGTCCTTGCTGGTTAAAAAAAATAAAAAATTAATAAAAAAGAAAAATTGAGAGAACTTCATAGTAACATTTTAAGCAAAATAGTAGAGATTCAGAAAGATAAGTATCATACACTTCTCCTGTGTACAAACATGAAAAAGACAGAAAAAGCAAAAGAGCAATTAAAGCATAGACAGAGTTGGTCAGGCAAGGCAGAAGGACTGTGAGAATGGGAATAAGCAGGGCCAATACAACTGATGTGAGATGTCATTCTGTATGCTGTGAGTGAATTATCATTGGATGATAAAGGAATTGTTTGGGCTCGTGGCAAGGCATCTTAAAAGCAGGAGGGAAATCTTAGCATAGATAGAGGGAAAAAGGAAAGAATTATACAGAGACCTATAAGCTGCTGCTGAGACAGCTAGAAGTAAAGGAACTTAGGTGAGCCATGGGCCAAGTGGTAAGACAGAGAAATAGAAATGAGTTAAGATGTAAGAGCTATCAATAAGCCTGAGCCATAGGCCAGACAGTATATAATTAATATAAGACTTTAAGTGATTGTTTGCAACCAAGTGGTTGTGGGCAGTCTATTTGGTAAAGCTAGTCTGAACCTCTAGTCTAGTCCAGGCCAGAAACTTCATACTGCATACTCCCAAATTGCATTATATGTGTGTGATAATGCCACAGTGAAACCTATTGTTTTGCACAATTAACATATGGTAATTAAAAAGAGAAACTTTACTAGTAAAATATCTTCATGCAAATGACTCCCAATAGTACTAAGTGGATATTTTCTAGCTCTTAATCCCAAAGTAGCACAACACTGAGCCATCATTCACAATTATAGCCCGTAGCTGATGAGTTTCTGCTGCTGCTATTTGCACATGTGGACAGAGGATAGGATATAGATTTAGGGAATAAAACAGTAATTTATATTTTGTCTATTTATTATGCCTGTAAAAGATATAAATCATAGGAATTTATTTGGTAAGTGCTTCTGTCCTTTTCTTATAAAAATTATTTTAATTTTAAAATGTTATTGAATTTTGAAAAATTTTTTACTTATAAGCCTCTCATTGCCAGATCTTAGAAATAGAAGCTTTAAATGAGTAGAGATTTCAAAATCAAAATTATCAAAATTTATTACTATGTCTTTTTGTTACTACAGAAAGACATACATGAGCAGGATAGAAAGTATTCATCCCCCATTTTCCATTTGATAAATATTTCGAATTTATAAAATGTATTTCAAATGTTAATGGCTTATTCACAGTGAAGCTCTTCCTCCCACAGAGTGAGATAGAAAGGCAGGTATCTCTCCACTACTCTTCAGTATGTGGTTTCTGTCATTTAAATAAAACTGTCTTTCAAATATAGAAATTATTACTATCAAATAGCCTTAATTTTCACTACCTATACTGATAAAATTTCTTATATATAATGTAGAAAATTATATAAAATTTAATTATTTTTTAAAAATGGTTTTAGTTTATAGTGTTCTTTGAAACCATATTCTTCTATATTTAAATAGATGTGGTAATAGTTTATTATTTTAAACTTAATTTTGAAGTGGATTAGTATATACTCGTACAAGCTTATTTGTCTAGAATCCAGAGAGATTTTAGATGTTCTTTTCGTATGATGCAATTTCCATGCCACACTCCGGGGACTGTGGAAGAACAGACAGGTTTGGTTCATCTCACTGGCTTTTATAGTCTTTTGGAAAGTCTTGTTATATATCAAAGAGCTGTGAGCCAAGAACAGAGTCTTTCTAAATCTCAATAGTCTAAAACTCTCAGTGACAATAGAAAGTGTCCTGCCTCTGCCAAAAGGGCTGTTTCCAGAATGTTTCTCAATGACTTGCCTCTTGTAGATTTTATCATAATTATGTAAATTCTCAAAACTAGGTATAGTTTTTAAAATACCAACTAATTGCAAAGAAGAAAACACTAGCAACTAGAAATGTTGCTGAAAGCTGCAAAACTATTTAAGTAGTACTTTAAATATTATTTTAAAAAATGTGAAGAGCAGTGGGTATTAGAAATCTGTCCCAGGTTCCTAAGTAACAGTAAGAGGTATCATTCCAGAAAGTTTTCTTCTTCCCTAATTGAAGAAGCTATGTGACAAGCTGTATGTTAGGCACTTTCAGAAGTAGTATCATTTAATTTCTGAGATAACACAGTGTACAACTCCTCTACATTTTGATTTTCTTCATTATCCATCTAAAGTTTGAATGAGGTGAGTAAATGCTGCTACCATGGAGTTTATGGCAGAGATAGAATGACACAGCACTTCTAGTCCCCAAACGACCCTCTTACCTTGTTCCCACATCTTGCCCAAATTCTATTGCAGTAGCTATTCTTCGCAGTAGCTTCTTCTAGCTACTGCTTCTAGTCCCTTCTTCTAGGGACTCCAGAGAAGTACATGGAGGAGTGGCTACTTATAAAAGGAAAGCAGAATGCACTGTATCACTGATCTACTATTTGTCCTTTGCTTATTCGTCCTGTCTTATTAAATTATGTTTCTTGACAAAAGTTTTATTTCAGTACATTTTTGATGTAGTTTGTTTTGTTTGTTTTTATGAATTGGGTTTCCATAAACACACACATCTTCTAAAGAAATTGCAGTCTCCAGCACCTGGCCAGTAGGTAAGAGACTCGTGTGTAGGCCATACTTCATACTCATTACATACTGAACTTCTTAACCTCCACAACACATTCTACTTCCCAAACCCACTGACACTATCAGTCTCTTACTGGCCAACAATCCGCTGCAGCATCATCAGACCCTACAGGCACAAGCACCACCTATATCAGTTGTAATAACAGGTACAACTAGGATCCCAGCTAAACCATCTATATCTAAATCTCTAGGCCCTAAACTGCAAGGCATATCCTGTGCCCTTTCCTCATTGATTTCAGCTCAAGCAAGATAGTTGGACATTTCCTCCAACTCTAGTAGAACACCATTGCTTTGGTGCAGTCCCCAGCAGCTAGCCAGCAAGTGAGACACCTGTGGGCAGGCCATACCACCACAACCACAACACACTGAACTCTGTTACTTCAAGACACATTTTACTGCCCAGCAAATATCAATATATACAAAATAATGGGATAAACCCCTGATCTTATTAGATGGACATGCAATAAAGTTAGAATTAAACAAGAACACAAGCTACAGAAAGCCTACAAGTCATGGAAATGAATAACTCTCAATTAAATAACCATTAGGTAAGGAAATAAATAAAAAATTCAACACTTCCTATAATTCAATAAAATTGAGTGCAAACATATCCAAACTTATGGAACACAGTGCAAGGAGTGCTAAGAGGAAAGTTCACAGCACTAAGTGCCTATATAAAGAATTTAAGGAAATCACATACAAGTGGCTCACCAGCACACCTGAAAGTTCTAGAATAAAAAGAAACAAACTCATCCAGGAGACATAGAATTCAGGAAATAATAAAACTGAGGGCTGAAATCAAATAAAATAGAAACAAAGAGAAAATACAAAGAATTGATTCTTTGAGAAAATCACCAAGATAGACAAATCTTTATCTAAACTAAGAGTCAGAAAGAGAGAGAGAGAGAGACAGAGAGAGAGAGAGAGAGAGAGAGAGAGAGAGAGAGAGAGAGAGACAGAGAGAGACAGAGAGAGACAGAGAGAGAGAGAGAAATCCAAATAAACAATCAGAAATGAAAAAGAAGACTAACAACAGACATTAAGGAAATACAGAGAATCATCAGATCATACTTCAACTGCCTGTATTCTACATAACTGGAAGATCTAAAAAAATGGACAATTTTCTGGAGAGGTATCACATAGCAAAATTAAATTAAGACCAGATAATCAATTTAAATAGACCTAAACCTTTAAGGAAATAGAAGCAATCATTAAGTCTCTCTTCTATCCCCCAAAATAAAGCCTAGGGCTAGATGGTTTCAGTGCAGAATTCTTACAGAATTTCAAAGGAGAGTTAATACCAATACTCCCCAAATTGTTCCAGATAATAGAAATAGAAGTAAAACTGTCAAAGTATTTTTATGAGGCTATAGTTACCCTGATATCCAAACCACATAAAAACACAACAAAGAAGGAGAATTACAGACCAATCTTTTTCATGACTATTGACACAAACATATTCAAAACAATACTGGCAAACAAAATCCAAGAACACTTAAAAAAATCATTCCACCATTATCAAGTAGATTATCAGACATGCACAGATGATTTAACATACAAAAATCTGTCAATGTAATCCACAATATAAACAAACTGAAAGAAAAGAAACCCACATAATCATTTTATTAGATAGTGAAAAAGCCTTTGACAAAATTTAACACCCCTTTATGATAATGGTTTTGGAAAGATCAGGGATACAAGGAACATACTAAGCATAGTAAAAGTAATGTACAGCAAGCTGACATTCAGAATCAAAGTAAACGGAGAAAAACTCAAAGCAGTTTCACTAAAATCAGGGAACAAGACGAGGTTGTCCACTCTTTCGAAATCTATTCAATATAATACTTGAAGTTATATTTAGAGCAATAAGATAATGAAAGAAGATGAAGGGAATGCAAATTAGAAAGGAAGAAGTCATAATTTTATTATTTGTAGATGACATGACAATATATATAAGTGACTCCCAAAAGTTCTACCAGAGAACTCCTATGATTAATAAACACCTGCAGAATGTGGCTAGATATAGAATTAACTAAAAAAAAAAAGTAACTTTTCTATATCCAAATGAGAAATGAGCTAGAAAAAAAATAAGCACGGAAAAAACATCCTTTACAATAACCACAAACATATCCTGAGGAGACTCTAAACAACACTAAAAGATTTAGCCAGAAGTTTTTTAGCCTGGCCTAGCCTCGAGATCTGGGCCAGGAGTCCCAAATAATGACACAAAGTCTTATGCTAATTATGTGACATTTGGCCTATGGCTCAGGCTTATAACTCCCTAGCTCTCACATCTTAACTCAAACCATTTCTATTAAACTAATAAATGACCTGTATGATAAGAACTTTAAGTTTCTGAAGAAAGAAAGTGAACAAGAGATCAGAAAATGGAAAGATATCCAATGTTCATGTATAGGTAAGATTAACAGTAAAAATGTTTATTTTATGAAAGGCAATCTACAGATTCAGTGCAAATCCCATCAAAATTCCAAAACAATTCTTCACAGACTTCAAAAGAACAATACTCAGTGTCATATGGGGAAAAAAAAAAACCTAGTGTAACTAAAACAATACTGCACAATGAAGGAACTGTGAAAGGCATCATCATCTCTGACTTCAAGGTCTACTATAGAGATAAAGTAATAAAAGCAGGCACATGAATCAATGGATTCAAAGTGAAGACCATGACATAAATTCCCACATCTATGAACACCTAGCTTTTGTCAAAGATACCAAAATTATACATTGGAAAAACAAAAACGTTTTCAACAAATTGTGCTGTTGTAACTGGATATTGACATGTAGAAGAATGCAAATAGATCCATATCTATTGCCCTGCATAAAACTCAAGTCCAAGTGGATCAAAGACCTCAATATATATCTAGTCACACTGACTCTTGTAGAAGAGAAAGTAGAAAGTAGCCTAGAATGCACTGGCACAGGAGACCACTTCCTGAATATAACACCACTGGCATAGAAACTGAGATGGATAATTAGTAAATAAGACCTTAAACTGAAAAGCTTCTGTAAGATAAAGGGTAGGTCAGTAAGATAAATAACAGGCTACAGAATGAAAAAAGATCTTCACCAACCTCCATATGACAGAGAACTGACGTACAAAACACATAAATAACTCAATAAATTAGACATCAAAATATCAAATAATCTAATTAAAACTGGAGTACTGATCTAAACAGAGAATTCTCAACAGAGAAGTCACAAATGTCAAGAAATTGTGTTTCTTTTATAAAATAAAAAAGTTAATAAGATAAAAAATGATATAAACAAGGGGGAAAAAAAAGAAAACTATCAAGTGGGACCTGGTAGCTATTTGAGATACTGAAACAGGGGAATTGCAGGTTTTAAGTCTGCCTGGGTTACAACGCAAGTTTAAAGCCAAACTGGATGATTTAGTAAGACACTGTCTCAAAATAAAAAGCTAAAAAAAAAAAAAAGACCAGGAATGTGGCTCTGTGATAGAATGCTTGCTTCTCAAACATGAGGCCCTAGGTTTGATATTCAGAACAAAAACAACACTAAAAGATTTAGCCAGAAGTTTTTAAGCCTGGCCTAGCCCCAAGATCTGGACCAGCAGTCCCAAATAATGACACGAAGTCTTATGCTAATTATATGACATTTGGCCTATGGCTCAGGTTTATAACTTGCTAGCTCTCACATCTTAACTCAAACCATTTCTATTAATCTGTCTTGCCAAGTGGCTAGTTGCTTATCTGTACTTTATCTTATCTTGCTTCTTGGCTAGCTAAATTGATTCTCTAATTAACTCTGTCCTCCTTCCCCTTTATTTATACTTGAATTTTCCATCTAACTATAAGCTGGCTTGCCAAAGGGTTAAACAGTCCCTTTATTATCCAATGGTAATTCACAGGTTACGGAAAGACATCCAACATCAACAAGATTCTGAGAACTATCTTTTTACAGTGATCAAGCCTTTTTGCCTTTATCAGCAAGATATTCAAGCAGCAGTTATCCTTGGAGGGTGAGGAAGAGACACAGCTCCCGTGTGTGCACAGAGAATTCAGATGTTTGAATGTTCTCAGTGCCAAAGTAAAGCATATTGAGACATCTTATGTCTCAGATTTAGAGCATAGAGCAGAGGAAGGAGTGATGAAGGTTAAAAGTTACCAGCAGTCAGAGAAGAGGAGAGTAAAGTTAGACTTGAACACCTCACGCTGATGTTTGATTGATGAAGAATTGAGATTGAATTTAACAAAGCTAGTATGATATGCTGTGAGATTGCAGTCAGTGGCTTTTGAGATGATGACAGTTCCACTGACTAATAAAACTATTAACCCATAGCTGTGAAATAAGTAGGTTCAGGTCCTGGAAAACAGGTTTTTAATTTAGACAGGGCTATACTAATTCTTCAATTAAGAACCCATAAGATCTCACTTCATCAATCCAGTTTGTGCGTGCCAAAATTTCAATGTAAATTTAATTTAGTACCCATTGAATTGGAATATTCATACTGCTATGAACCATTTTAGGACAATAGGTACATGAACACAAGGAATTTATACAATAGTTCTGATGGCTAGGGTCATACAGCCTCACTTCATCAATTTTATACTAATGGATTTTTGTAAAATGAAAAGAAATAGCCTGTTATACAAACTGGTGGGATGGCTATGTACAAGGGTAATTTGAAAAACATTACTGAATACAGCCTCTCATCCCAAAGTTCTAGAATAAGCTTTGTTGTATAAAAAAGTGTGCTGAGGTGCCAGCTATATATGTCTAGTCTTACCTCTAGAGTTGTATATGTATGTTGGATTGTTTCTGCAAAAGTGCATAGTCTGAGACTATGTAGAACTCTTTTAGAGGAAAATTAGAAAACTCTAGTGTTTCGTAGCTTATTTGCTCTGGACTGTATAAAACTGTCAAGTTAGAAATTATGCTTTCAAGAATCCACATACTTGCATGCTGCTGCTTTGGGTTGGTCACAGACCAATTTGCATGAGATTTAGAAGGTGGAAGTGAAGTGAAGGCCCAGATGCTCCTGTGGCCACGGTTCTTTAGAAGCCGACTCCTGCTGATTCTCACTCTGCTCCTCTAGACCTCCAGCAATCACTTCTGTGTGAAACCTGCTGATCAACAGTGACCTCTGACCTGCCACTCAATCCTTCTCAGTGACAGCACAGAGGGTAGTTGTCATGAAAAACCAATTACCTTCCACAAAACCTAACTCAGCACATTCCCAAGCTGGTTGTTGCTGGATGTGCTCAGAACAGATTTTTAAATATGGAAGCAAACTGGGGTTTGAAGAATGACATGTGTTTGATACTAAAATTGCTTCTTTTACTGTAGTCTTTGTTCATTAGGATTGTCACGTATTTTCAAAAGCATGAATAAAAAGTATAATTTCTATATTTTTATAAAAGTAAAGAAAAAAAAGGTTCCAGTCCTCTTTGACACTTTAAATTTTTTCCTGTTGAGAATGAAGATATACAGTAGAGACCATCTGGCAGACAAGACTAAAATTTTATCTAACCTTCATGAATTAAAATTGAATTTTATTTCCTGGGAATAAAATACCACTCTACAATTTGATTTTCCATTGCCCTTCCTCAGTTTGATTGGACAGTTAAGTGAATAACCTAAATACATTCCATCTTATATTTTTGTTTTTGTTGACATTAATAAATATTAAAATACCTACTATGTGAGGAATATTGTATTGTATAAAACAATTATTTTTAGGTAGTTTGGCAGTGAAATTAAGTATATTTCATTAAAAAGATTCTAGAAAAGCATTTCCATATCATTAAAAAGATTCTAGAAAAGCATTTTCATAACAAAAACATAAAAGAGTAGATTCAGAAGAAAAAGTATTCTTGAGTTAATGTAGCTGGGTTTCTAAAAGGGATGGCTAGCCTAGATTTTAAAGAAAAATAGTAGGTAGAACCAAGTATAATTAAAGGTGCTTGTGGAAACTTACAAAGAGACAAGGCATTTCTAAAAATGGTTTTTAATATTTTATGAGGAAAGTACCACTGACATTCTTGTAAACAAACAGGAAAACAGAGGCATAGAGTGCTAAGATGTCCCAGACAAAGGCATTTGACTAACTGAAAAGGCATGTGACTACAAGATGGCAGAATCAGGATGCTGATTCCAGCAATCTGTTTCTCAGTGATTGTCATAACTCTGCAACAGGACATTCCGATTCAGTGCAAGAGCCAATGTATAAGATCAAATATAGGAAGATGTGGGTTTGAGAATAAAATATCCAACCTGGCTTTGACAAGGGCCCACTGAATGTGTGAGAACAGCATAGAAATGGAGATGATGGACCATCATAACAGACTATAAGTACTAGGAATTATGCTCATTACTTGGTAGGTAAATTAGAACATTTGGAAGAAAGCTCAGCCAATGTTTAGAATGGACTATATCTCAGACAAAAAGATTTAATTACAGCCTGTGTGGCTGGCTAGAAAGTAGAGTAGAGATCCAAAGAGATGAGAAGAAGCTAATAATGATAATCTTATTTATAGAGAATTATGATAAAGGCAGAATGTTGTATTTATTCATAGATACAAGTAGACCAGAGATAGTTTACCTTCTCGGATTTCAAAAGCTCAAATGTATTTTGCTTTTATTATTGGTGAGTAAAACTGCAGAAGATAAGAGGGTAAAACAAGCCAATGTACTATCTGGCACCCTAATAGGTTAGTAGCATTTTTTTCTATTAAGATATCTATATGAACAACCAGATCACCTGTCTTTGCCCAGGTTAGATATAAAATTTCTGAACTAATACATAAATGATGGGCCTGGACCTTAAGAAAAAGCCTAAATATTCCATAGAAGAATAAGAATAAAAGCAAAGATCTGCATCATCAGACAAGAAGATCTGCTTCATCAGATAAACACTTAGGACTTTGAAATTCTGATCCCCACCCAGAGCAGAGTCAGAGGTGAGCAGAGTCCAGATCCTGGGCTGCCCATCCAGAGAATTCCTCTCAGGGATCAGGGTCACACCCAAGGGTCTGATCTCAACCTCTGCCAACAGACAGCCCCTAGGCGTTAGCTTAGAGAGACCTCTTCTAGGGATCCCAATCTTGCCTGGCTGGGCCCCATCTTCAGGGAAATCTGCTTCATCAGAAAAGGACTTAGGACTTTGAAACTCTGATCCCCGTCAAGAGCAGAGTCAGAGGTGAGCAGAGTTCAGATCCTGGTCCGTCCATCTGGAGATTTCCTCTCTGGGATCGGGGTCACACCCAAGGGTCTGATCTTAGGCTCTGCCAACAATAGCCCCTAGGCTTTAGCTGTAAGGTTCAGAGTCAGAAACCAAACAGACCCCTTGCTCATAACAGACAGAAGACACAAAAGTCCTCTAGCCACAACTGACTAGGAGCTGACCAAATGTGAATCACCAAAGCAATGGGGAGATGGCACTGCAAGAATACATATAACAATATAAAAAACAACAAGGCAACACCAGAAGAAACTGGTGGTCCTACATCTATAAGACCTGAACAGAGCAAAGAAGAGGAAACAGAAAGAAACATTAACCATAACACTTTTATGAAGGTTATTGAAGCCTTCAAAGAGAATATGAAAAATTTCGTTAAAGAAATAAAAGAAAATACAAACAAAAAACTGGAAGAGGTGAACAAAATCTTGAAAGAAAACTAAGAAAAGGAAAACCAAAAAAATGAAAGAAACATTTCAGAAACTAAAAAGTGAATTAGAAGCAATAAAAAAAGACATAAAATGAGGCAAAGGTTGAAATAGAAAAACTGAAGAAAAGAGCAGGAACTACAGATACAAGCATAACCAACAGAATCCAAGAGATAGAAGAGAGAATCTATGGAGTGGAAGACTCAGTAGTGGAAATAGATACATCAGTCAAAGAAAATACTAAAATGAAAAAAGCCATAACACAAAATGTTCAGGAAATCTGGGACACCTGAAAAGACCTAACCTGAGAATAATAGGAATAGAAGGAGAAGAATACCAGCTCAAAGGCACAGATAATGTGTTCAATAAAATTATAGAAGAAAACTTTCCTAACTTAAAAGAAGAAATGCCTATAAAAATAAAAGAAGCTTACAGAACACCAAATAGATTTGACCCCCCAAAAAAGACAGCTCACCACATAATAATTAAGCCATAAAACACATAGAACAAAAAAAAATTAAGAGCTGCAAAAGAAAAGGGCCAACTTACCTATAAAGGCAGACCCATCAGAATCACACCTGACTATTCAAAGCAACAATGAAAGCAAAAAGATCTTGGTCAGAAGTTATACAGACACTAAAAGAGCATGGCTGCCAATCTAGACTAGTCTACCCGGCAAAACTAGCAACCACCACAGATGGAGTAAACAAGATATAACATTTTTTTTAATTAATGCAGTATGTCTTGTCTATCATTACTACCTTTTCTCAAGATAAGGCGAGCTAATTTTGACACCTTTCTAGTCTTCTCATTGATATTTACATAATAAATTGCTTATCAGAGATGTCTTTTCTCTACCTAGGCATTCACTTTAGTTAGGAGTAGATAGAACTAAAAATGAATTAACTTGATGAGATTATTTTGATACCTGAATTGTTGACACTATTAGTTTAAAATTTACTTTTAAAAAATGGAATACTACATTTCCTAATATTAATTCAGAATATGGCTACATCATCTGCCTTAAATTGGCTTATTAACTTTCTTCCCCAAGAGGACAAAATGTAATTGTCTTTTTCTTCTAAGACACTTACTTTTACACTTATCATAAATGTTAAGAACACAGTAAAGTTTTATTATACTAGTTTCTTGCATTTTCTTCCTATTCTATTTTTATTTATTTATTTTTATGAATAAAGTCATATTTTTTATCTGTGTATATCCTTGCTGAAGCTCCCTTCCCCTTCCCAAACCTTCCAGTCACTGTTTTTTCTCCACATCTCTTTATCTCCTCCCCAGCAAGGGCAGGAGGTCCCAAAGTCCCAATAAGGCTTAGTTCACCATACACTCCTGGCAGATCCAGTTTCACCCCAACATCAAGACTCAGTCAGGTGTTCCTCTGGAGGGAGCTGGATCCAAGGTGCCAGTCTAATGTGTTCCAGATTCCAAGCTGTTCAGGGGTTGTGGTTTGCAGCGTGGACATGTTTTGCTTTTTGCTTTTTTGTTTAGAGTCCACTAATGAGTGAGTACATGCCCTGCTTTTCTTTCTGGGTTTGTGATACCTCACTCAGGAGGCTCAGGAGGAAATTCTCCAAATCCATCCATTTGCCTGCAAATTTTAGAATATCATTTTTTTCTTACTGCTGAGCAGTACTCCATTGTGTAGATGTACCACAGTTTGTTAATCCATTCTTCAGTTGAGGGGCATCTAGGTTGTTTCCAGGTTCTGGCTTTTACAAATAATGCTGCTATGAACATAGTTGAGCTAATGTCTTTGGAGTGCGACTGTGCATCTTTAGGGTATACACCCAGAAGCGGTATTGCTGGGTCCTTGCAACTTAAGAAAAGAAAGAGTTTATTCTGGCTTACATTGGAAGGAAGTGCTCCATGGTGGCTGGTAGTACTCAGCAGCCATCAAAGAAGCCATGGTGGCCAACAGCAGGAGGCCAAGTGGTCATATTGCACCTTTACTCAGGAAACAGAGAGGAAAAGGAAGTAGGGCTGCACTGTAAATCCCTGAGAACGGTCTTTACTGAGACTCACTCCCTAAAGATTCTTCAACTATTCCAAACAATGTCACTATTTGGAAATCACATGTTTCAGATATATATGAAGTCATGGGGAACATTTTACATTCAGACTATGACAAGAAAAAAGATACTATTATTTTAAAGTAAAATAGAAAAGAACTGCTGCTGGCAGCCTGATCATTTAAGATCTGGGCTTACTTTATCCTATTTTGAATGCGTTTCCAAGAGAATAAAGTTATAAGAAGATTTGTCCACTAAAATTAAAGGCTTTTAGGTGATAGATTTAAATTGCTTTTATTATAAGTGGGTCACTTTGGGTCATGGAAAGATTGCACAAAGCATTCATTCTCTGTGCTGGCTCATTGTTCCTGTGATTTGTAGTCATGAAAGCCATGGTTATTTTAATGTTTACAAATGGTTTGCCTAAGCCTGTGTGATGAGAAATATTAGCATTATTATAAAAACAAAAAGAGTTAAATCATTTATTTAATAGAGTTCAGTATAAGCATTGGTAATTGAGCCCAAATACATTTGACTGTATTTGTCAGGTTCAACTAACCAAGTGACCTAATCACTGGATTGCATTGCTTTGAATACTTCTACCATTAATTTCCATCTGCTCCAGAGAAGATATACTTTGTGCTCATTCTGCCCCTTTTGGCTCTGGGATGAGGCACAGCTTATTTTGCCTCAAACCTATCATCTCTCTGTGCTCAGAGAGAAGTAGCTACTCATGGTCAGATCTGTTCATTTTCAAAAAATATCTCCTGAATTGAAGAGACTTGCTATTTTATTTATATGATTTAAGTGAATGGGATTATATGAGAACACAAGTCTGAGGTGATCTGGGCTCTTCTTTGGCATGTGATAAGACAGTGACATAGTTTAGGAATTGCTGTGACTGTCCCATGTTTCCATCAGCAGGATAGCAAAATAGCACATCCAGGTGAATATCAGCACAGTGAAAGAGCTTCTAAGCCTGTTGCAGAAGTGTACTGATATAGAACATTGGAAAAATATCAAGCAATAGGTGCTTAGATTTGTTTAGGGAAGGTAACATCAAGGTGAACTATATTGAGTGTTTGATGAAATGACTGGGACAGTAGAATTTCCGAGAAGCACAAGTAGCTATGCCTAGACATAGGTCAGAGCTTCAGGGTTCTAGGCATAAAGAAAATTAGTATGGGAATTAGTGAGATTAAAGGGAGATAATGTGACAAAAAATATTATTAAAGAAAAGAAACCACTTCATAAATGTGCTCTACTATAAGGAAAAGAAGGAAGAATAAAATGACTTAACTAAATCTGCAAGACACTATCCAAGCAATGGGAAATCTAGGGGAAGATGTTTGATAGTTTCTCCAGAAATGGACAGGTTCCTTCTGTCTTCTTACTACTTGCCCTGATTTATGACTGCTTCCAGTCTCAATTCAATAGGTAGATCATTCTCTCTAGCCTTAAATGAGTCATCCTGAGTAAAATGAGGTCAAATGACAGCAGAGGATGACTGTAACATGGAAATAAGATTTTCTACATAAATATTCAGGTCAGAGACTCACAAGAGAGCCTGGGCTCTTTAATGTTCAGTTTGGACAGTTCATGTATGATCACTCTGAGTGAAGGAAATGAGGTCATAAGTTACAGTGTTCAAGAAAGTTAGTAGAAGAATTTCAGAAGTGAGAGTCTCACGAAATTATTAACTTTTGGCCTGGAAGGCTGAGCAATATGACTATTGTTAATTTTTTAGTTTTCAGAAGTATGTCTATTGTTGCAAACATTCTTTGATCAATTACAGTAGGTTTGAAATTGCATCTAGTAGATATTATTTTCTGTGGTCAAAGAGTGATCATTCCATGTGGTGGAAATGTTTGTCTGTATGCTTTAAATAAAGGAACTATTTTGGCCTCTGTCTAGCACCATACAAGAATTAGGTGGGGAAATTGAGGCTCAGGGAGAAGAAGTACTGAATCATACAGGCTTGATCCAGCCACCCAAGAAGCAGCATGTTGAACTACAGATGAGCTAGAGGACACAGGCCACATGGCCAGGTAGATTAATCGAAACGGGTTGAATTAAGATGAAAGAGCTAGCTAGCAAGGTTCCTGAGACATAGGTCAAACAGGATGAAATTAATGTGTTTCTAAGTCACTTTTAGGGAAAAAGCAGCCACAGGTAGGTCAAATCTCCAGCCCAGATAGGGACAGAAACTTAATACAACAGACAACATCCCAACCTAAGACCCTGAAACCAGAGAAAGTTTAAAAAACATTCTAGAGAATAGAAATGAAGCCAAAAGCAGCTTCTGAATTGTATATCTGAAATGAGTTATGACACAGAAACACCACCATGTTCGGACTTGAATTTAAAAATGGCAGGTTTGTGGCAGGGAGCTTAAACCCGTAAGTCTCATGGAAGACTCAGTATAAGCATGTGATTGATTTAAAGTTTTTGTTTATATTGAACAGAAAGAAAACAGAGTCAAAACTGTTTTTCATAGCAACATTTTCTTGTGACTCCAGCAGCTCTGCCATGTCAAAAAGTTGCCAAAAGGGGAGGAGTCAGCAATCAAAGCAATACTAGGACTCTTTTCTTTTTTTTTGGAGTACTACTCAGCAGTAAGAAAAAATGATATCCTAAAATTTGCAGGCAAATGGATGGACTTGGAGAATATTCTCCTGAGCGAGTTATCACAAACTCAGAAAGATAAGCAGGGGATGTACTCACTTATTAGTGGTCTCTAAACAAACAAACAAGAAAAAAGCAAAGCATGCCCAAGGTGTAAACCACAACCACTGAACAGCTTGGGATCAGAAACACCCTGGACTGACTCCTTGGATCCCACTCCCCCTAGAGGAACACCTGACCTACTCTTGAGGGAGGGGGGACAAAACTGGATATGCCAGGAGTGGAGACTGAACTAAGTAATAATGGGTCAGTGGGACCATGGGACTGTCTGCTGCCTCCTCATGGAGGGGATGGGGAGTTGTGGAGAAGAGAGAATGACCTGATGTGGCGGGAGGGGGAAGGGACCTTGAATAAGGATATACAGGGATAGAAAGCGTGACTTCTTTGTTAATAATAATAATAATAATAATAATAATAATAATAATAATAAAATAATAATAAAAAGATTGCCAGTGCCCCTTTATCAGCAGGAAGTAGTAAAAGGAAGAAAGCTATGCCCAAATTTCTAAAATATTGCTTATAAACATTTGTTTTCATTATAAATGATTAATGGTTATAGTCAATCTAATAAGAAAGGGGGGAACAGAAGATGATATAGGAATGATTAAAAAAATAGAAAGATTTTAGTTTATTGATACAAATTTAAGGTCAATTTTATTATGCTGTATTACTTTTCTACTTTTGTTTAAGGTATGAATTTGTGTAACTCATTTAAAATTGCAATGTATAATTAAGAAATATAGATTAATAGGTATCTATGATAACTAAAATTATAGTCATCTTAGTTGGGTTTTTGTAGGTATGCAAAAATATATTCCAATTAGATAGGTAGTCTTGAAACACTTCAAAGATCTACAGAATATGGCCTTTAAAATATTTTAAGAACTTAGACTTTCCTGAAGAATGAGATGGGTCCGCTCCTGGCAGCAGCAATATATTTCAAGAGAATGATGAGCACTGAAGAAACTTCATGCGGAATTTATTTTGTGGCAACAGTTAGCTGCTAGCCAAAAAACTGTTCTTGTATTTACTGTTTTATAGTATGTTGTATATACTGAACATGCAGTTTCCGTAGGAAAGTGGCTTCTGAACTTTGGCAAAACAAGTTGAGATGGTCCTTCAGGTTCCTGCTGTGCAGACAAAATTACCAGGCATTCTTCAGGACCCATGGAGAAGCAACTGATGGACTATGCCAGATTTCTTGCATCACTGAAAGGTTTGCCAGGGACACTGGGCCTTTAGGCTGAAGATGGATGTCTCAACATTACAAAGGAACTTTAGGTGACTGTGGAGGCAGACAAGTGTCATCTCTGTCATTTTCCTCGAGTAATACTATATCCTTTTGTGGTCTTTGACAGAGCCGAAGATTTAATAATCATAGGTATAATTTTTCTTAGATATTTTAAAAAGTAGATATGAAACTTTGGACTCACAAGGATAAGGTAGACAATAAAATATTTTCTTTAATTTTGTTAAATATAAATAGACTACTGCCATTGTAATTCTTGCTTGATATCTGTTTTGTTATTTGAAATTGTGCTATATTAAAATTTAAACCACCTTTTTTGAATAGATAGAAAATGTGGTGGGAATTTTGATCTGTAACTTGTAAATAAGGGAACTGTTTGGCCTGTGTCTAGCACTGTAGAAGAATAGGTGGGAAAATTGAGGCTCAGGTAGGAGGAGTGCTGAGTCAGACAGACTCCATCCAGCCACCCAAGAAGAAATATGTAGGACAACATGTGAGCTAGGGTCCTCAGGCCACATGGCTAGGTAGATTAATGAAAATGGGTTGAATTAAGATGAAAGAGCTAGCTAGCAATGTGACTGAGACATAGGTCAAACAAGATAAAATTAATATAAGTGTCTGAGTCATTTTTGGGGAAAAAGTGGCCACAGGCAGGTTGAATCTACAGCATGGATAGGGAAAGAAACCTAATACAACTATCCCCCCCCATAAAGTTAGAAATTCTCATATTACTTTGTAATTTAAATTTTTATATATTTTACCATACTTTCCACAACTCAAACCAGATATTAAACAGTGCTCTATGAACCCAACTTCATGATCTTTCTCTCTGTCAAAAACAAACAACAAAAATATTAAAATCTAAATAAACAAAATTCAAAACAAACTAAAAATGCAAGCAAATACCAAAACCCAGCCAAACAACAACAAAACAGTAAGTCAAAAAATACCAAGATAAACCAAACATAACAATAGTACACAAGAACATGGAATTCATTTTGTGTTGACCAACTACTCCTGGGCATGAGACCTGCTCTGGCATTGTAACCAGCTTTCCTTCTAACTGGTAGGTTGTGCCTTATGCTCTTCCTTACACCTATCTGATTGTTATAGTTAACAAGTTTTTGTTTCCTCCTATTGGGAGTGGGAACCTTGAAGACAGACATCACTAAAATTATGAAATTTTTTCCTTATATAGCTGCCCTGCTATGGTAAATGATCAACCAAGCCACATCAAATGATTAGTTAGGTAAATGGATAAGTAATACTTTTGTTGTTTAACAATTTTATGTGTGCATAGAATATTATTTTGTTCACCTTCACTACCATCTTTCTATTCCAATTCCTCTCTAGTATTCCTGAAACCATTTTTTTCCTTCCCAACTTTATGTGCTCTATTAGAAACTGAGTTCATTTGATGCTGTCAGCAGGTACATGAGTATATCGCGGTAAAAACCCGCCGTGAGATATGTTTTAAATGGGGTTTATTTTGTGAAAATCACTTATAAAATAGAGACGGTTGTAAGAGAAAAATGAAAGGATAAGGTTGCAGCGCGCTGGAGCGTTTCTAAGGAAAACTCCTCAACCCCACGCCACATGTCCGAACTCCCGTGCCGCTGGCCCAAACTGCGCACCCGGTCGGGAACTCTCACGAGAGAATGCCGGCTTCCTGTCCTGGTCCTCTCCCTCAGAGGTCTACTTCCGGAATCCTTTCCAGTTAACCACGTCCTGCTAGTCTCCAGTCCTCTGATGCGATCGTTCACATATATAGTTCCTGATTTCCCGCTACATGAGTACAGAAATATCCACGTGAGCACAAATAGCCTTTCTTTGAACAGTTCTTACTCAGCCTCCCCCAGAACATTCCTTGTTCTACAAATCAGAGTCTCATTTGCGTGAAGCCATAGTAGTGGTGGCACAGAAGCCACACAGTTGCCACACTGTTTATATTCTCCATTTTCTCCCAGTTCAGAAGATCCTGGATTTTTTTTTTCTGAAATGAAAGAAATGAAGGGTTTATTCATTAGACCATTTGTGCATAATAAAGGGGTTTGAAGCTTTAGGTGTGTGTTTTTATTTTTTACAAGTTTAAAAATGCTATAAGCATAATAGTCTTTTTTTTTTAAAGAAGGGGCATGAATCATTCTAACAAGAGATTATAAATTTGTGTACCTATAAGAAATTGTAAAAATTATAAAAACTACAATAGTAAAATAGCAAAAGCAACAATTTTAGAGAATAGAGGTTACAGGGCTAGCAAGTAGCTCAGTATGTAGAGGTGATTGCTGTACAAGGTCACTTGAGTTTGATTTCCCAGAACTCACATAAATAAAGGTCAGAGCCAACTCCAAAAAGCTATCTCTGACTTTCACATGTGTATTGTTATGAGTGACAAACTATACATACAATGCACACACTCTAATAATATTTTTAAATAAAAATCATTGAGATTCTGTGTGTAAATCCATTCCAGTCAAAGAACTACTCTGAAAACAGACAATCCTATTGATGTATAGATATCAAAATATTTGACTGGTTGTCAGCAGAACTGCTGGGAGCCCAGAGACACAGGGCTGAGGAGGTAGCCAACATTGTTGGCTGGCTGGCTGGCCTGCCTGCTCACTTTGTTTCTCTCAGTGGGCAGAGTATGTATCTTATATATGTCATGTATGTATTGATATATATTTACATATATATAGACATGTGCTGATATATACACAGACATATGTACGTATTGAAATGAATGTTTTGAAAATGTATTATAACAAAAGAAGATATTTTCCTATGAACTTAGATTAGTTGAAAAACTGAAGAAACTATATATCAGAAAAACTAAACAATTCACTTAAAAGTTGTGGTACACGTCTAAACAGAGAATTCTTTATGGAGAAAACTGCAATGGCTGAACAACACATAGAGAAATTTTCAACATTCTTATTCATCAGGGAAATGCAAATCAAGATTTCCTTTTTTCTTTTTCTTTATTATTATTATTATTATTAACAAAGTAGTCACGCTTTCTAGCCCTGTATATCATTATTCAAGGTCCCTTCCCCCTCCTGCCACATCAGATCATTTTTTCTTCTTCACAACTCCCGATCCCCTCCCTGGGGAGGCAACAGACAGTCCCATGGTCCGACTGACCCAATATTACTTAGTTCAGTCTCCACTCCTGGCAAATCCAGTTTTGTCCCCCCTCCCTCAAGAGTGAGTCAGGTGTTCCTTTAGGTGGAGTGGGATCCGAAGAGTCAGTCCAGGGTGTTTCTGATCCCAAGCTGTTCAGTGGTTGTGGTTTGCAGCTTGGGCATGCTTGGCTTTTTTCTTGTTTGCTTGTTTATAGACCACTAATGAGTGAGTACATCCCCTGCTTATCTTTCTGAGTTTGTGATAACTCGCTCAGGAGAATATTCTCCAAGTCCATCCATTTGCCTGCAAATTTTAGGATATCATTTTTTCTTACTGCTGAGTAGTACTCCATTGTGTAGGTGTACCACAGTTTGTTAATCCATTCTTCAGTTGAGGGACATCTAGGTTGTTTCCAGGTTCTGGCTATTACAAATAATGCTGCTATGAACATAGTTGAGCTAATGCCTTTGGAGTATGACTGTGCATCATTAGGGTAAACACCCAGAAGTGGTATTGCTGGGACCTTGGTGAGATTGATTCTCAATTTTCTGAGAAATCACCATACTGCATTCCAAAGTGGCTGAACAAGCTTACACTCCCACCAACAATGGAGGAGTGTTCCCCTTGATCCGCATCCTCTCCAAAATAGGCTGTCATCTGTGCCTTTTACCCTAGCTAATCTAACAGGTGTTAGGTTGTATCTCAAAGTTGTTTTGGCAAATCAAGATTTCTTTGAGATTATATTTTATACTTGTCAAAATAAGTAAAATTTAATAACACATGTGACAGCTCATACTGTGAGGATGTGGAGCAAGGAGAATCCTCTTCTATTGCTAGTGGCAAACCTGCATAGCCAGTAAATCAACATGGTAGTTCCTCAGAAAGCTGAGAATTGATCTGTCTCAAGCCCCAACTTTATGTACCCAAATAATCCTTCAGCTTACCATAAGAAACCTTCTTAGGCATATTCATTTCTACTCTACTTTTAGTTTTAAAATTGGAAACAACCTAGATATCCATCAAGATAAGAGTGAATAAAAAATGTGATAGATACATTTACACATTGGAGTATTACACAGATAATTAAAAATGACATCTTAAAATAGATTAAATAAAATAGATAAAACTAGAAAAATACTCTAAGTGAATTAATATATTATATATTCATTTATAAGTAGATATTAGCTGTTAAGTAAATAATAATCAAGCTATAACCCACTGGCTCAGAAAGGTCAGATAAAGAAGGGACTAAGGGAGGTACATGGATTTCTCTGGGAGGGGTGTATGAAATAGATTCTATATGTGGACTAGGGGCAGAACCAGCCACAATTGTAAGGATCAGGTTGCGGAAGGAGGTAGGATTAAAGGAGAAAATGTGGGGAGGGACAAGATTTACAGGCATTTGAGGAATGGAATGGAAACCTCTGCAATGGAAACTTCCTAAAATACATGAAGGTAATCCTACTGGTGTGTCCTAATAATGGGAACAACCAACTGGTCATCTCTTGTCACCAAAGAGTCCACCAGTATTTGGACTAAATTATTGAATTTTTGAATTGTTAGCCAAAGGAATCCCAAGGAAATTTCTAATGAATGTGTTGCTCTCTGCAAACTGACTGTGGAATTCCATTGCTAAAGACAACATACATAAAACTCATTGAACATGGAGAACTTATATGAAGCCTACATGTAAAACCTTCATAATTATGTTCTATTTCTCTTGGTGCAGAATGGTACTCAAGAAAATACCAAAAGAGAAATATAAGCACCAACCCAGCTACAAAAACTTTGACCTACAAGATGCCATGCTTTCAAGTTATGCTAGGACAATGGTGACATAGAACTTGTGGAAGTAGCCAATCATATCTGACTCAACTTAAGGCACACTCCACAAGACAAGACCCCTACTCAACATGTTGGGTGACAGTGACTAGATAGCCCACAGGAATAGGGTAAAACCAAATATTACTGGTCAAACAATAACAACAAAATAAAAAAACTGAAAACCAAACAACAACAAAAATCCAACCTAATATAACCAAACCATATACAAAGAAAATAGCAAAACAAAAAGCAAAGACAAAATAAATAAGAGTAAAATGACTCCTAATGATATTTTAATATACTCATAGTGTCTTATTCAGCTATACTCAGAGAAGCTTTCTCTTACAGCAGATGGGAGCAAATATAGACACTCATAGCAGATATTATATAGAGAGAGTCATCTTGGAACACACAGCTCTAAATGGGATATCTCAATCAACTTCTTCTCAGAGCTAGGAAAACCCATAAAAAAGGATTTGAAAAGAAAGTAAGAGCCAGAGGAAATGGAGGACCCCAGAAGAACAAGGCCCTTTGAATCAACTAAGCAAGACTCACATGTACTCACAGAGACCAAAGCATCAAGAACTGAGTTTACACAGGTCTTCACTAGACCCTCTGAATATGTATTATAGCTTTCAGCTTAGTATTTTTATGGAACTCTTGACTGTATGAATGAATGGGTCTGATTCTTGTGACTGCTATTTTTTTTTCTTTTGTTGGGTTACCTTGTCTAGCCTGATATTTTTTGTTTTTATCTTAATATATTTTATTTTCTTATATTTGATTTTTATCTCCTAGAAGCCTGTTCTTTATTAATGAGAGACAGAAGAGTGGTGTATCTGGCAGATATGGGAGGTGGTTAAGGGCCTGGGGGAGTAGAGAAAAAGAAAACTGTAGTTAAGATATATTGAATGAAAAAAGAATCTGTCTTCAATAAATAAAAAATTACTAAAAAAGATTTTGAAAATAATTATTTTGTAAAAGCACCAATGTAATAAAAGCAATTTGCATTTTTAAGGAATATTTTAAAAATATACAAACTTTTATATCTATTTCTTTTATTCACTTTAAGTTGTGATATTAAATTACATGGTCTTCAAAAAATTTATTCATGAATTCCATAAAATGTTATTCATAGAATCTTGAGAGATAAGTTGAATAAGCATTTAATAAAATATCTACCTATATAATAATAGCATATGGTCTTTGGAGGATATGGAAATGAACTAGAAGGTGTTTCTGTGAGAATCAAATAAGAAAATAAAGACCGTACGTGAATGTTTTGATAACAACAAATGTTCGAATAAAGTAGTGAATGTCTTAGTTACTTTTCTACTGCTGTGAAGAGACACCATGACAAAGGCAACTACAGAAAAAAAAAAATAGATTATTGGGGATTAAGACTTCAAAGGCTAAGACTATATCCATAGCCAGGGAGCAGCAGGTAGACAGGCATGATGTTGGGAAAATATGCAAGTGTTACATCTGATTTACAAGTGAGAGGTTGAAAGAGAGCTAACTGGGAAGAGAATGGACTTTTGAAAACTCAAAGTCTGCACACAGTGACACATCTCCTCCAACAAGGCCATACCTTCTAATTTTTTTCAAAACAGTTCCACCAACTGAGGACCAAGTATTTAAACATATAAACCAGTAGGGAGCATTCTTATTTAAACCACCACAGTAAAACTGTTATTTTCTTACTATTGTTTGAAATGCTGGTCATGATGAATTATTTTACCCTACTAAATATGAATTGATTTACAAAGAAAGAACTTGAGTATTTAAGACTAGAAGGAGACTCTGGAGGACATTTTCAACCAAGGACAGAGAGAACAGAACACTGTGCTGCCGAGATGCAGAGCTGGGAACTGTTGGATAACCAGGATTCAAATAATATTACCAGTCTCTAACTAACAGCTACTCTTAAAATGACTTTTGTCTAAATTTCACCCAAGCATCAGTCATCTGCCATTTTCTAAGAGACCAATGTTTATCTAACACTTGCATTTCTCACCACTACACACACATTAGTACAAATCACAGCTTTTAAATCTGTGTAGCAGATGTGTTATCCATTCAGATTACAACACCATGCCTGGTGTTTTAGCACTTACCACAGATGGCCTCTTGAACTACAATTGCCTACTCCTTGTTCTTCAAGTCACACATTTCTTACAGAGAGGACCCTGATTACAAGGAGTATTCCTGCTTATTTGTCAGAGGCTTAACTCAAGAGCAACATTTTTCTAATATTCTGATGATTACCTTTTGTTGTGGTTTAAATATGAAATATTCCCCACACCCACATGCTTTTTTGTGTTGGAACATTTGATTCACAACTAGTGGCACAGTTTAGGGAGCCAGCTATGACACATTTTGGAGGAAAAAATAAATCTAAAGAAAGTGGGGTATATAATGGGTAAGCCTTGAGGTTCATGGTCACAGACTACTTCAGTCGCTTTCTCTGCTTTCTGATTCATACAGATGTGATGACGCTTATGCTATCACATCCCCTCAAAACACAATTCAAAAGAAAATCTTCTTTTGATTCGAATGTCTGATACTTTATCATAGCAGTGAGAATAATAGCTGATATACCTATCATCATTTTTTCATGGACTTCATTTTATGCTTGAATTGATATGTGAACATCTTTTGAAAGTATCACTACCAAGAAGTGATACTGGCCTTCAAAAATAACTGCATGTGCTTAATGTTTTACATACTACAGTCACATCACTTTGTTTGGGTCTTTACAATAAGCTCAATGAAATCCATCTTTAGACTAAAAATGTATCCATTTTAAAGTTAGAGCACCAGTGCATAGCTGGGGAGTACGGAAAGACACTACATGCACTCCACCAAGACCTCTTGGGAGAATTATCTAAATCTAGATAGAACATGTTGCATCCTTTCTTCTTTGTGTCAAGCAAAGGGATAGATGAATGTAAAATTTCTGAAGTACTTTGTAAAGTATAAATTACAGATACTAGTTGAGGAAGGAATCTTTGGACTTAATTTTGAGGTGAGCCTTTCAATGTAAGTATCACACACAAACAAAATACACATTATATAATTAGACATTTTAATGAAACTCTATTTAAACAATCTTAATAAAAGAGACATAATTATAATTTAGAATGGGCTACATTGAATCATTTAATAATTATTCAAAATCAACTATGATTTCCAACTACATAAATCAGTTTTGCCTGTTTTTAATTTTTGTGTGGTTTATATCATGCAGATTATGTTAATTTCATGAAGTTTTTCTAGTTGCCATTATGCATGGAAGAATATATCCTGTTGCTATAGATCCCTTCATTCTCATTACATACCTGTTGCTATAGATCCCTTCATTCTCATTACATATGGAATCCTAATATGTAACTTCAGTGGGCTG
Source organism: Sigmodon hispidus (assembly GCA_004025045.1). Lineage (NCBI taxonomy): Eukaryota > Metazoa > Chordata > Mammalia > Rodentia > Cricetidae > Sigmodon > Sigmodon hispidus. Next base: position 58,620 of record PVIH01012170.1, read on the forward strand.
TAAATATTATGTTCTTTATGTTCTTGTATCTTTTGGTGAGCATTAATGTTCAGTAAATATTTAGGGGCTTGGAGTGTTTATACTAAATATTTAAAAGATGTTTTCTGAAATTGTAGTATTAGTCTTTTTCTTGATGAATGGTCTATGAACATTGCTATTGTTTCACTCACTTGTCAATGCCTTGCAATTTCTAAATTTAATAAGTTTAATATTTGGCTATATTATTCTTTCATGAATAATAATGTTTGTTGACCATTTATGTATTCCCTCTGTTAAGATGTGTATTGTATATTATACATGAGTTCATGCATGTACATGTTTGCTTGTATGCTGTTACACATAGATGCCAGAAGATAACCTTTAGTGCCTTTCCTAGGTACTACCAACTACATTTTATTAAGATAGGATCTCTTATTGGCTTGTGGATAGGAAAACAGTCTAAATTGGTTGACCAGAGAGGATCTACTATTTCATCTGCACCAAATATGCATTTCATGCTCAGTCTTAGAATCAAATTCAAGACCTTCTGTTGCAAGTCAAACATTTGACAATTGGGCTGTCTTCATCCTCTCTGTACTACTGTGAATATATCTATAACACTTTACTAAAAAATTCTATCTATCTATCTGTCTATCTATCTATCTATCTATCTATCTATCTATCTATCTATCAATCATTTGTCTACATCCTAAGTACTGTGATTCCAACATTGCATTAATACACTTGGTTTTGTCATAAAAAGACAAAAGCTGGAGTAGAAATCTAAGCTCAGAAAAATAATTTGACCAGTTTCTACCATGGAACTCAGTTATTTTGAGAAGTTAGATTTGTATGGTAGTGGATTTCAATATGTCTCTTACTTTTCCTTTCAGATCTTAAGAGCATAACACCTACCTGTCATTTCATTTTGTGACCTTAACTTTTTTTTGGAGTAAATTCATGTTTATAGTATTTATTAGATTATTTTATTAGTTATATCACTTATACTCTTATTCCTTTTCTTCATTTTTATTGTTTATCTTTCTCTAAGATAGGATTAGCAGAGATGGTTATTCTGGAAGTTACTATGTAAAACAGGCTGACCTTAAATTTCAATACCATTCTGCCTCTGCTTTTTAAATATTGGTTTCACACACATGATCCACCATTGTCAATTATGTTTTAAAGTTATATTACAACTGTCCTACTTCTGTGGTGTCAGATTTAGACATTATACATTGATTTCTTATTATAGATAAGGATTTCACACTTTTATAAAATTCAATCATCCCAGTATTGCTTTATTAGAAAGTTTTAAAATGCCAATTTTATGACTATATACATGTTATGTGCTTATAAAAAATAAATTTGGATTTCAGTGATAGCCTACATATTTGTGTTGATTCCAGCATAGGTCTAAAGGTAGCACTGTGCTTTGTGTTCTGGTTTATGATTCTACCTAGAGCACCAAATACATAGCACACCTCCTTTTAGATGTGTAGGTATGCATTATTACTATTATCCTCTTTTGGAAGTGAAAGAGAGGCTTGAAATTATTCCAGAGCACCAAATGAATAAAGATCCATTATTAGTTACATGTCTCTAGTGTACTGTTGCTTTCTCAGTCTCTTGCATTTTTCTCAGAAAGTTACATTTGCTGTTTTTATTAGACAAATGTGATAATACAAACAGAAAAGTCACATTGTGTAGAAAGATTAAATCTGAAATAATTGATATAGTGGAAGAAAACCAGAGATTGACTGCTACTCTAGGAACTGGCCTTAGTCATAATTCTGTAATTACCTTTCATAGGAGTTGGACTAGATGAGTAATAGTTTTAAATATTGTTTTTTTATTATGAATAAAGAAGTCACATTCTCTATCCTTGTATATCCTTAATCAAGGTCCCATCCCGCTCCCACCACATCAGGTCATTCTTTTTTCTTCACATCATTCCATCCCCCCGCCCCATGGGCAGGCGATTCCAAAGTCCCAAGGTACCAATATTGCTCAGTTTAGCCTCCAGTCCTGGCAAATCCAGTTTTCTCCCCGCAACATTAAGACTGAGTCATGTCTTCCTCTAGGGGGAGTGGGATCCAAGGTGCCAGTACAAGGTGTTTTAGATCTCAAGCTGTTCAGTGGTTGTGGTTTGCAGCTTGGATATGCTTTGCTTTTTGATTTTTTGTTTTGTTTTGTTTTGTTTGGAGTCCACTAATGAGTGAGTACATCCCCTGCTTATCTTTCTGGGTTTGTGATACCTCCCTCAAGAGGATATTTTACAAATCCATCCATTTGCCTGCAAATTTTAGGATGTCATTTTTTCTTACTGCTGAGTAGTATTCCACTGTGTAGATGTACCACAGTTTGTTAATCCATTCTTTAGTTGAGAGGCATCTAGGTTGTTTCCAGGTGCTTCCAAATAATGTTGCTATGAACATAGTTTAGATAATGCCATTGGAGTATGACTGTGTCTCTTTTGGGTATATACCCAGAAGCGGTATTACTGGGTCCTTGGGGAAATTGATTCTCAGTTTTCTGAGAAACCGCCATACTGCATTCCAGAGTGGCTGAACAAGCTTACACTCCCACTAACAATGGAGGAATGTTATCCTTGCTCCACAACCTCTCCAGCATAGGCTGTCATCTGTGTCTTTTAACTTAGCCAATTTGACATGTGTCAGGTGGTATCTCAAAGTTGTTTTAATTTGCATTTCTCTGATGGCTAAAGATGATGAGCACTTTTTCAAGTGCCTTTCAGCCATTTGTAATTATTCTTTTGAGAATTCCCTTTTTAGTTCTGAATCTCATTTTTTTTATTGCATTATTCAAGGTTTTGGGCTCTAGATTCTTGAGTTCTTTATATATCTTAGAGATCAATCCTCTATCACTTGTAGGGTTGGTGAAAATCTTTTTCCATTGTGTAGGCTGTCATTTTGTCCTATTGACAGTGTCCTTGGCTTTACAGAAGCTTCTCAGCTTCAGGAGACCCCACATATTGACTGTTGATTTTAGTGTCTGTGCCACTGTTTTTATATTTAGAAAGTGGTCACCTGTGCCAATTCGTAGAACTGTATTTCCCACTTTCTTTTCTATCATGTTCAAAGTGGCTGTGTTTATGTTGAGGTCTTTGATCCACTTGGATTTGAATTTTTTACAGGGTGACAGGCTTGGATCTATTTGCATTTTTCTACACACTGCCAACCAGCTATGCCAACACCATTTGTTAAAGATATTATCTTTTTTCCATTGAATATTTTGGGCCTCTTTGTCGAAGATCAGGTGTTCATAGGATTTTGGGTTAATGTCTGGATCATCAATTCTGTTCCATTGATCCATAAGTCTGTTTTATGCCAGTACCGGGCAGTTTCTATTACTGTAGCTCTATAGTATAACTTGAAGTCAGGGATAGTCATTTCTCCTGAGGTTCTTTTGTTGAGCAAAATTGTTATGGCAATCCTGGTTTTCCTGTTATTCCAAATGAAGTTGAGTATTGTTCTTTCAAGGTCCAAAAAATATTGTGTTGGGATTTTGATGGGCAGTTCATCGAATCTGTAGATTGCCTTTGGTAGAATTGCCATTTTTACTATGTTGATTCTACCTATCCAGGAACTTGGGCGAACTTTCCATTTTCTGATATCCTCTTCAATTTCTTTCTTCAGTGATTTAAAATTTTTGCCAAATAGATCTGTTACTTCTTTGGTTATAGTTACACCAAGGTATTTAATGCTATTTGCAGCTATTATAAAGAGTGATGTTTCCCTTATTTCTTTTTCAGCCTTTTTATTTTAGTCTTTAGAAGGGCTACTGATTTCTTTGAGTTAATCTTGCATCCTGCTACATTGCTGAATGTATTTATCAGCTGTAGAAGTTTCCTGGTAGAGTTTTGTGGGTCACTTATGTATACATTCACATAATCTATAAATAGAGATAGTTTCACTTCTTGTTTTTCAAATTGCATTCCCCTTAATCTTCTTTCATTCTCTTATTGCTTTAGCTAAAACTTTGAGAACTATATTGAATAGATAAAAGGAGAGAGGACATCCTTGTCTAGCTTTTGATTTTAGAGGGATTTCTTTGAGTTTTTCTCCATTATGTTTTATGTTGGCTGTCAGCTTCTTGTAAATCGTCTTTATATAATGAGATATTTTCCCTGTTCATCTCTTCAAATTTTTTATTTGTATTTCCTTCTATTTCTTTAAGGGAATTTTTTAAATCTTCTTTGAAGGCATCAATAAGCTTCATAAAACTTTTTTTGGTGTTGTTACTTCTTCTTTGCTAGTTCAGGTCTTATAGTTGTAGAACCACCAGTTTCTTCTGAAGTTGCCTTGTTGTTCTTCATATTATTATATGTATTTTTGCACTGACATCTGTCCATGGCTTCAGTGGTTCACGATTAGGTCGCTCCTAGTCAGCTGTGGCAAGAGGGCTTATGTGTCTCCTGTCTCCTCTGAGCAAGGGGTCTGCTGGATCTCTGACTCTGCTCTGGAAAGGGGTCTGAATTTCAAGGCCTCATTCCTTCTCTGATGATGCAGTTTGCCCTGGGGTGGGACTGGCCATGCAATGTCCCCTCTTTTAGGTGTGGCTGGAGGATCCCCTCACAGCCAAACCATGGTCCTGTCTGCTAAGGAGAGTTTGGTGTCAGGCACTACAGATTGATCCTGGTCCCGGGAAACTTTCCGTGCAGGGAATGGGAAAAGGGAATCTGGTGCTGGAACCTGCCCACCAGACCTCTGGATGGAGTCTCGAGTATAGATTTTCAAAGTATGGCCTGATAATTCTCTGGATTTCCTGGGGGTCAGTTTTTATGTTCCTCTTTTCATTTCTGATTTTGTTGATTTGGATATGCTATCTCTGCTCTTTCGTTAGTTTGAATAAGGTTTTATCTATCTCGTTGACTTTCTCAAAGAAGTACCTCTTTGATTCATTGAATTTTTTGTATTGTCCTTTTTGTTTCATTTGTGTTTATTTCAGCTCTAACTTTGATTATTTCCTGCCTTCTATTTCTTCTAGGTGATTTTGCTTCTAATTGTTCTAGGATTTTCAGCTGTGCTGATAGTTCTCTTTTGTGGAATTCTCTAGTCTTTTCATGTAGGCATCTAGTGCTATGACTTTTCTTCTTATGGCTGCTTTCATTGTATCCCATAAGTTTGAGTATGTTGTGGATTCATTTTTGTTAAATTCTAGTAAGTCTTTGATTTCTTTCTTAATTTCTTCCTTGACCCAGAGGTGGTTCAGTTGAGTGATGTTTAGTTTCTATGAGATGGTAGGCTTTCTGTGATTCTTGATGTTGTTGAGTTCTAACTTTGGACTATGGTGATCTGAAACGGTACAAAGAGTTATACCCATTTTTTTTGTACCTGTTGATATTTGCTTTATGATCTAGTATGTGGTCAATTTTAGAGGAAGTTCCATATTTTGCTCAGAAATATGTATATTCCTTTTTTGTTTGGATGGAGGGTTCCGTATGTAACTACTAAGTCCATTTGGATCATAATTTCTGCTAGATCCCTTATTTTTCTGTTGAGTTTCTGTCTGGTTGACCTTTCCAAGTGTGAAAGTGGGGTCTTGAAGTTTTCTAGTATTAGTGTGCTTTGTTTGATATGAGGTTTATGCTTTAAAAGCATATCTTTTACATATGTAGGTGCCCTTGTGTTGGGGCATAGATATTCAGGATTGAAATTTCGTCTTGGTGGATTTTTCCTCAGATAAATATGTAGTGACCTTCCTGGTCTCTTTTTATTGATTTTAGTTAAAGTATATTTTGTTAGATATTAGAATGTCTACACCAGCTTGTTTCTTTAGGCTAGTTGATTGGAAAGTCTTTTCTCAACTCTTTATTCTGAGCCTGTGTATGTCTTTAAAGTTGAGGTGTGTTTCTTGTGTACAGCAGAAGGATGGTTTCTGTTTTTGTATCCATCATGCTTGGGTGTGTCTTTTCATAGGTGAATTGAGTCCATTGATATTAAGACCAATGATTGCTATTTCCTATCATTTTTGGTAGTAACTTGTATTTCCTTTTTTGGGGGGGGTGGTTCTTCTGTGGGCTTATTAATTGTTTGTGGTTACATGGGTTTTTCTGGTTTCCTTAGATTGGACATTTCTCTCTAGGACGTTTTGTAGGGCTGGATTTGTGGTTAGGTATTGTTTAAATTGGTTATGTCATGAAATATCTGTCCCGCGCTACCGTCTTGCCAGCAAGAACAACACGGCACACGTAGGATCCTTCTGCAGAAAAGCTTTAATGCGTCTTGAGAGGGAGAGCATAAGCTTACAAGATGGAGACTCCAAACGGCTAAAACCCATCCCTTATATAGGAAACTGGCCCCTGCCTAGGACCTGTCAGACTCTGATTGGCTGTAGCTCCAACGGTCGAAGTGACATCACGGGAGAGGCAGAGCACAAGGAGTGGAAATTCCCCTTGCACCTGCGCAGTCTACATTAGAGC